>JAUKTV010000006.1:0-137500 GCA_030549205.1 Apiosordaria backusii
TGATATACAAAGAGTTATACTTCATGATCATTCCGCCTGAGAGCCTGAAAATACGAGCTCGATATACCGAAATACCTATATTTTTTACCGCCAGTTTTATTTTCGATTTCTATTTTCTGTCGGCGCTTATATGCTTCAGGTTTATTGGAAGAGTGAGGGGTGTGAATGTAGAAGATAGGGAAAGAAATATTCCTCAGTTTTTGGCAGTATGTCTTCCAAAATCAGGATCGGATTTCCCTGGAAATGACACTCTGGATGTTGTGTTGTGACCCCTGGCAATACCACCAGCGATTAGTGTACGTAATCCCCTAGGCATATTCCAGCACTCTAACCTAAATCTTTTAGCGGCTCCTCAATGCCCTAGTGTTTTGACCCTATGTACCATTTCCTCGGACTACAATTTGTCGGACTCAATCGTACAATAATTTTGTCGAGACTGGAGTCCGAGCATTCTAACATGCGTTTTTTCTATTCCTTCACCGGTTTTAATTCGTACTACCTTTATCCTTGAATGACCTCACTTGACAAACGCTTTTCTTGACCGCCATGAAAGCTTCACCGACTTGAAACTTTTGTATTGGGAGCGAGCTTGGTAATATGGTATGACCGGGCGGGAATAGTTGTGGTTGGAAGATACCTTAGGGATCTTGAGGAGTCGAATTGATCCACCTGGACATGGATGGTACCTCGTCTCCACTGGCACCTCTTCTCGGGTTGAAGCTTGAAGCGGCAATTCAATCGCCGGCTTGAGTCTAGGAGTTGAGTAATGAGATTGTTGATGACGTCTGAGATCCGAGGTTGCTCGGGCATGCTACAGTAAGGATTCCGGGTTCTGACGCCAAACCAAGGTCCTAAGGTAGTCGAGGGAAAATCAATCTGATTCTTGCCCATCATTCCGTTTCTCCACTCAATCTCCAGTCAGGACGACTTTCTATTCTCTGGCAAATCACCGCATTACATCCGCTCTTTGCTCCACTTCTTCTCCTTGATCTTCTCACAACTGAATCCAAAGTCCCTATTACACACAACACCACAGCTAAGCCCCTTAAAGCTCGACGAACTCTGTGTCTTTCTTGCTCCCTGTAGTAAATTAGATACGACCTCGAGGAGCACACACCCAGCCAGGTCCAACCAGAAGATATGCAGAGGCGGTGGCAATTTCATTGTCAGTGGCCTCTCACTGCTGTTCCCCTTCAAACCGTTGAGCACCTCAACCATCGCCAGAATCTCTCTCTACCTACTTACCTACCCACCCCATCTTCCTCCCCCAACAACACTCTCAGGTTTCAATTCTCCCTCTTCTATCTTGCCCATGAAAATAACCCAAGCCCATCCACACCATAATCGAGCGGTTGATCTGTTTCTGTCATCAATGACGCCGGGCCCAAGGTGGGGCTATGGAATTGCCAATGGAAGTTGCAAAACCTCCACCCGTGTTACCATCCATGTCGTGTGCCTCGGTAGGTACCTAGGTGCCTAGTCTTGTGGTTGTGACGCTCTCCTATTACCAGTTCCTCGGGCCTGCACATGAACCTGACCTCGTATTGAGTGTACATACCTAACAACTCGTCATCACTATGCTTACTTATTAGCATGCAATGTAACCTCTCCCTTACTGTACCCACCCAGTTCTCGGACTATAGTCCGACGGACGTCTTTTCTTACTGTACCTGCCAGTCCCTCGGACTGTAGTCCGACAGGCCTCTTAACTTAAACAACACAACTTCTAAGCCCTTGGCATTTAGACAACATCCTTGTTTACCCAACCGAAACCGAAACCGAACCTCTCTCACCGACAGCTTTGAAGCCAGCCCTCCGCCGAGGAAACGGAAACGGAGTTCCCCAACGCAAGCAGGAAATACCAGCACAAGCACACATCCAGAAATAATGCGAGCCAAAAGGGTAGGTACCTAAGGCGACTTGCCTTCAACTAGGTTGGCTCCACTTCAATTCCGAGGATTGGAACGATTAACGAGTGTTCGGTTTTGCATTGTTTTGATGTTCAAATTCTGACATTATTCATAAAGATCTGTAAGACTCTGGGCTTGGGCTGTAAGATTCTCTCCGACAATCTCGCAAGTCAGGGGTTCAGGCCTGGCATGATCATACTGCCTACCAATATTCTTTCTCCGCGGAACAAGAATTAATCAGAAACCACTTCACGCTTGTCATCCATCACAACAAGATCGATCTTCTCAGATCAAAGGCGAAACATGATGGCTGATATCACAAATCATCAAAGGTCTCTCGATAATTCGAACTCCCACAGACGGAGGGCAATTTCATCAAAAAAATCATCACTGCCACTTCCTCAACCCAAACCCACCCCTCCGACTCAAAACCTTGATGTCCGGCTCCTGACTCAGCCACCCCTTTTCCACAATCTCATTCGCCCATTTGAGACCTCCGTCGATCATGCCTTCTTTTTCGCGGTTTTCGGGGTGGTATTTGCGGGCTGTGGGGAGGTCGTTGAACCTGTCCATCATCATCCCCATCTGGTTTAGTATCCATGCCTGAGGAGAAAGATGCGCGAGAGGAGGATGAGCTACCTCTCAACCAACACCATCTCCCCCGTTGCTTCCAGGTAAAACACCTCCCACTGGAGACAGCCGGGCTCGTGCTTTTCGATCCACTCGCCTGCTTTGAGGAGGTTGGCTTCGACTTGGGCTTTGTTTTCGGGGTTGATGGCGAGGGTGATGATGATGTCGACTGCGGCGGAGTCTAGGGTGTCTGGAGGGGTGTTGTTCGTGGTGTTGGTGGCGGAGGTCATGGTGTGCAATTAGTGCAAAAGGAATACACTGGAGAGGGTTGTGTTAGGTAGTTAGGCTGGGTACGAAAAGAGATACGGCAGAGCGAGATGGACGTAGTGCTGGTGGTGTGCGTGAGATGTCCAATTTCGGGGATTGGTAGTAACGTGTCATGGTGGTGGGGAAAGTCCGAAGTTGGTGAGGTGTGTGAGGTCGTTGACGAGTCAGGTAGTCTCGTGGTTTGGACAAGAAACATGAACTTTGTGATGTTGCATGTGAGTATTATTGATGCAAAGGATGGATGTAAAACGGCGATTATATGTCGCGGACGTGTCTGATGGAGTTATTTTGAAATCAAGCCAAATGTGCGTAATAGATATCTGTTCGAGGTGTTAGTGCCAGTTTGCGATCGAACACTTGGAAGAAAAAAAGACATCACCTCTCAGCTTGCTCATGTTCCCACCCGAGGAGGAGCTCCCATCAGGAATCAGACCGCTTCGGAGTGGTCTCAACATCGTCAAACCTCGTGTCCGGGCGCCCTTGATCCTTCCACTGGTTAAAACATCCTGGATGTGCTAGGATTGTTAAGCATGTTCTTCTACTGTCATGGAACCCCACAGAAGGGTGATTTTCTCGTGGGAATGGTGGTATTCGCGTCCGAACTCCCCTCGCGGATCAGCCTTCCACAAGGTATTGGAGGATCGCCCAGAAATCATCTGCTTCGTGGTGAACATACAGCAGTGTTAAGGCCTGCCACCAGAACAGAAAAGAACGCGGCCAGGGGCCCAGCCGCTTAGGTACATTATCCGGCATCCTGTCGCGAGCATGGCTAAAGAACCATTTCTACTTTTGAACTACGCCTTTGAGCGACGATGGTAGCTGAGGCTGAAGAGTTTGATAACTTTCCTCGTGATAAGGGTTGACCTTCTGACCTTTGGGGTGGGGCCAGGTCGTATCTCTCTGTCGACACTATAGGAACCGGTGTTTTGTCTCAGTGCCTCGATCGTCCCTGGCCTAATACATCTCACATCTTGCATGTGGGCTTAGCCAGGTACTGTTTAGGGGAGGATGGCACTTCTCATGCGCGCGCCAAAGCGTACGAAGACAACTAGCCTCGACGGCCTAGAAGACGGATATGGTCAGCCCGTTAGCATCGCGGGTCTTAAGTTCATCGTTCAAGATTTTGTGAAGGTACCCGGCAAGTGTGGGCAAGAGCTGCACGGCGGGGTATTGAGGTAAAACTGGCGATCAAGATGACCAAGTCAGGTGGGATTCCTTCCGAAAGAAGAGGTCGGTGCGTTGGCTGACGTTTGCTCTTCTCTCAATGCTTTCTGTGCTTTCTGCGGGCTCGCTTTTTTGGCGACATGTTCTTAGTCTTTTCTATGCCGACAGTAAAAGACTCATAGATAGGTCATGAGGGCCATAAGAGAGATTGTCAGAAGAAAATCGGTCAGATGTCTCTCACCTCGTGTGCGGGAGGCGTCAAACCTTGTTGTAAGTCCCGATGGCTGAACGCAAATCGTCAAGTTTCAAAGTTAAAAGGCTGGGCACACCACAGAGGTGTGGTAAAGAACGCCATGGCTCATTAACTCAAACTTAAACAAATGTATGGCCTGAAGAAGCTGACGCCCGAGCGCATATCCCGAAGGTCAGGAACCGAGACCCACCTTTCAAGCGACCCAAGATCGGGCTCCGGACCGCACCGGCGCTGAGTAACCGCCAAGACGGCGCAGGCGGAGATGTGGGGCCGAATCTAGGTAGGGGCATCTGCAGCAACACGGCGTTACGGCCCCCAAACTCGGCGCGAATCCTTGCTCATCGACGCCATGGATTTGTGTTGGCACTCTTGACAACCAACAGCACGTACTAACGGTGTGTTGAAATGAGCAGAATGCAGCCCGTCTATTGCTCGGTAAGGGGCGAGGGACTGTAAGGTTCTTTGCATTGTCTCCATCACATCACTCGTGCGGCGTGTGGTCATCTCAGAAACCTAGTTAAGACTTGGAATCAGTTCTCAAGACCTAAAAGCTTTTAGTTCCTGACAATTGGTGGCACGATGTGTGTGTGTTAATTAATTACACATTCTGCCCAAGGCTGAACTCGTAAACGTATCTGCACGGCACAACCGCACACGTTCGCGTCGAAAGTTACAGTGGAAGCCGAGTTCTCCTGGTCCTGACCACGTATATATACCTAGCATTTGGCCGCAACGTCGAATTGATTCAGACCCGGCAACATCGATAACCGCCATTACTTGCGACAAGCGCGGATCCTGACCCCTCTCTGTCTAGTAGTCATGTCTCTTTCCACTTGTGTAAGTCACTCCTATCCCAAAAGTTCCTTTATGAACGATAGTATCTGACAAACATCGCCAGTGTGCGGCAATTCTGGCGGCTCTTGGAAGCTCCAAGGTCTTTGCCCCAGGTCATTTTATGTACACCACGTCGCTGTCATCCTACTTTTCTCAGCAAACTGCTCAGACGCAACCACACTGCATCGTCCAGCCAGCATCATCTGCCGATATCTCCACTGCTGTGACTATCCTCTCAGCCAACTCTGCCAACCCAGCATGCCGCTTTGCTGTGAGATCAGCGGGGCACATGTTCCATGCCCAAGCCTCTAACATTGCCGGTGGTGTTACCCTTGATTTGAGAGCCCTCAATGAGATCACTCTCATCAATGGTAATGCGGATGTGAGGTTGGGTGTTGGTTCGTCTTGGGGAAATGTCTACAAGCAGTTGGACCCCTTGAACTTGACTGTTGCTGGCGGGCGAGTGGCAGGCGTAGGTGTCGGCGGCTTCCTCATCGGTGGTGGCCTATCCTATCTCTCGCCCAAGGTTGGCTTCGCCGCTGATACTGTCTCCAAATTCGAGGTCGTGTTGGCCAACGGGACCTTGGTCGAGGCCACGGCCACGCAAAACTCTGATCTGCTCCGTGCCCTCCGCGGAGGTGGTAACAACCTTGGCATCGTGACCCGTGTCACCATGAAGACGTACAACCAGGGGCCATTGTGGGGAGGCACCATGACGCATCCTACTACGACCCTTCACAACCATCTTCTGGCATTTATCGACTTCAACAAGGCAATTGGCTACGACGAGGATGCTTCTCTGATCACCAGTCTTGTCTTTGCTGCCATCGCAGGCCCGGGCCATCTCGTCATGAACCAGATGGTCTATACTGGAACGCCTCCTGCCACTCCGGCCTCACCACCTCCCGCTGCATTTTCCAACTTCTTGGCCGTACCATGGGCTACACACAACAGTGCCAGGGTTAACACCATGCAGAACCTCGTGATAGAGCAAGGAGCAAACATCCCTACCGGCGTGCGGTATGTCATTTTCCCCCATCCTGCTTCATCCCCAAAATATGCTAACCAGTTATTTCAGCAACCTGTGGTGGGCCCAAACGGCCATCTGCAGTCTCCAAGTCCTCGGCGCAGCCTACCAAATCTGGTGGGACTCCCACGCCTCCATCCGAAACACCCCCCACGTCGTCTGGACCATGACCTTCCAGCCTCTCCCCCCCAGCATCTACAACCGGAATCCAGCCTCCAACACCCTTGGCTTCCAGACCAGCCGCGGCGGCCAGCCACTGGTTATCATCCAGCTCACTGCCTCTTGGGCAAGCGCACAGGATGACACTTTCATGCGGGCCAAGTCACGGGAGCTGTATGATGCCCTTGCTGCTGAGATACAGACCAAGAACGCGGCTGATCCCTGGGTGTACTTGAACTATGCGGCGGACTGGCAGGATCCGATCGCTGGGTATGGGAGTGCGAATGTGGCGGCATTGAAGGCGGCGAGGACGAAGTATGATCCTGATGGGGTGTTTACGAATCAGGTGCCGGGTGGGTTTAAGATTACTGCGTAAGATAGTTTTTGGGAGAGAAGGTGGTTTGCTGTGTGGGCTTCAAACTTCGTGTCGTGTGTTTCTACCTAGTTTTTATTTGGATGTCAACACCGTTTGGGTTGGATTTTATTCGTGAATCTACCTTAATTAGGGCCAGTCAGCTTCTTATTTGTCACTCCTATAAATAAGAAGATTTCCCAGGCTTTCTTACTTCTGTTAAAAGTAGTGACGGCTTCCAAATGGTCAAGATCTGGACAAGTCTTGTTCGGGGTGGGAGGTCGAATAGGTGGGTCCGGACCCGGGCTTAAGCAGGGGAGCAAGTTGCGACCACCACAGTGGGAGCAACGCTGGTATAAATGACACTACGAAATTTTTCCTTGCCCACATCTATCATTGTCACAGCTATTGTTAATTAGATTATGCTGGAGACCATTCACTATCAACATCATGGGACGATTCCCGCGCTGCCCGACGACCTTTTGCCATTGTCATCGGCGACAGCTTTTCCCACCTTTCCGTCCTTCAACCGTCCTTAAGATTCACCGTCAACTCCAACCCTTTTGCGACAAAACTTCACGAAAACAGTGACTGTATCCGCCAGGTACTCTCACCGCAAGCTTCCGCGTCCTCTCCAAGCGTCGATGGCAACCAACAGCATGGTGCGTCTCTCCTACTAGGCCTTTCTTCTCCTTCGTCCATCCAAGTCCAAGCTAACCCATGAACAAGCCCTCCCAAATGCAGCGCGGGCTTGACGACAGCGTCTTAGTGATTGCATACCTATCCTCCTCCTTCTTCGACTCAGCAGCTCCGACTTAATGGCAACATACAGCAATGGCTAGCTGGTCTCCCTGCTCCTCAAACCCAGATACCTCGAAGGGACGACTTGTCTTCTCCTCAAATCTACAGAATGACGATTCATCGAGTGTTTTATCGGTCACGCGCGGTATCAGTGGCCTCGGCCGCGCGCTCGGAGGCGTCAGGCAAGCAAAGTCAATCGAATGGACGCCGTGAGATCTCAGAGGGGCCGTTCAATGGGATGAGAGATTTGTTGGAGAATTCCCTCACGCGCAGGTTTTGGGATATCTTGGTGGGCTTAAGATTTCGATATTAACCGGAGCTGGGAGCTGGGGGCATGAGAAGAAGAAGACCGGGCAGCCTGCCAATGGTTCTAACGGCTCAGTGAAATCCTTGGAAGCTCTACAATTGAGAAAGAAAGGCATCCCTGAGGAAAAGGCCAGACGCATAAGGGTGTGGTTGAGATTAGGGATTTCTTAATTGACATAATCCTTTTATTATAAGTTAAGCCGGCTAGGCGCAGCCTTGTCAGTTTGATGATTCTGTCATTCCTGATCCAGCCCATCATGAGGGGGAATCGAAAGCGAGAAAGTGCCTACGTAGAGACGCAATTGCATTTTCCCTTGTAACAGACTATCACAGGAGCGACCCGCCAAAATCGATCAGGTAATCATTCTGCTGCCGCTGCGATTGCCGCTGTAGCGAGAAGTCAGAACAGGTTGCAAATAAGACAAGGCCAGCCCTGAGTCCATTAGCTCTTTTATGACCTATAGTTGATACGCATGTTGGTCCAGAGAAGGGACCGGAAATTAGAACTATACTATAGTCGCCCTCATCCCCCTGACATGTCCATTCTATGTACCTTATCGCCTCTGATTTTGCTTTGCCTCCTCAAATGGCCACCCCCAACAATAGTTGTACACAGCCATGATAGGACTGTGCCTTTTATATGTTGAGTGCTGGAACCTAGACAGTTGATTTAAAGCATGTAATTGAACTTGTGATATTGTCTGATAAAAGAAAAGGTCTAAAAAGGAGCGTACAATGAGATATTTATCCAGAAGAAGCTTATAATCCAAATACCAAACTTACTAGAGCCCTGCTTCCACTTTAACTAAGTGCAACCTTTAAATCCTACCCTGTTCTCATTCTATACGCCCCCTTAGACTATAAGCTCTTACAAGCAGGCTAACTTATTATAAATTGTAAATAAAGCTAAGTACTACATTCCTGTAAATTAGCGATTTATTTCCTTTATATAAATAAAGCTTATTACTAAGTAATAGAGCTTTGCAATTACAACTCTATAATAGTTATAGCCCTGCTTACAACCTTTCCTAAAACTCTATATTAAATATCGTAAAGCTTGTCGGCGCCGCTCTCTTTTTCTTTTTCTACCACTATAACTCTTAATAAAAGAAAACTTACTACCTACGTATACGCCGCTAACGCCTACACCGCTAAAAATAAAGTCGCTGCCTATACTCCCTCTCTATCTTCTACTCCGTCCCTGCCTCCCCTAAAGACTCTGCCGCTTACTTTGTAAGCTTAAAAAGTACCTACTAGGCTAAAGAAAAAGAAGAAAAAAAAAGGTCCCGCCCTCTTCTGTAAGCTTATATAAATCACTCTAACGTATATTATAAGCGAGTGACCCATATAAGCGAGTGACCCACTTCCCACCACACCGTAACAAACTATCCTCAATTATACCGCAACAACACTAGGAAGCAACTACAATTATATTAGAAACGGCTGAATCAGATGATTCCCCAGCCTCCTGGCAAGTGCGCACGTTATGGCCAGGCTTGCCGCACACACCACAGCACCGAACCCTCGCACGATCTCCCCCTGCATTACTACTATCCGGCTGCGTTTCTTGCACTCCCTCCCTATCCACGGCCTTCTGATCCAGTAGATCCTGTGCCTCTTGTATAGTAAGTGACCCTCCAAGCCTCACACGTGTTTTTTTGGCTCTCCGGCGTTTGCTTAGTGCCTCATTGGCCTTACGGAGCGAAGAGACCTCTGCACGAAGGAGAGCCACTTGGTGCATTATAGCCGTTGTACCCTTAGTAAGCTGGTCTACCGCAGCCAACATTGAAGTCGGGGAGCTATTTTGATGGTTAGTAATGCGAGTCTTAATGAGCGTTGACTGTGAGTTGGCTTCTCGAGGGTTGTGTGGTGTTTGGGAGACCCAAGGTTGTGCAGTGCCGGGCCGTGAGTTTGGAGGTGTTGGCGTACGAAGCTTTACATCCAGCTTAGAAAGCACCTTCTCTGGATCGTATGGCACAAGGCCAGCACCCGCAAAGCCACCCTGTATATTCTTCTCCGTTATAGAGGCGAAGAAGGCCTCGCGGAAGGCATAGAGGAACTCGAGCTTGCTTATGTGGTTGATATGCATGCGCATCAAGTCCTCGATCTGGCGACCGTACGCCTGTTTTAGCGGCCCAAAGCAGCCAACATCGAGTGGCTGAAGGAGGTGGGAGGAGTGTGGAGGCATGCAGAGCGTAATAATATTGTTCTGCTGGCAGTGGCGCTCGAATTCGGTCGAGTGGTGGCTTTCGTGGCCGTCGAGGATCAATAACCGGTATTTGCCCTTTGTGCGAGACGCTGTGTAATAGTCGAAGTGCTTGATCCAATCTAGGCCTACCGCATTGGTAGTCCAGCCATTATCGGTGGTTGCGATGCGCCAGGTAGACGGTAGGTTGCACTCGGTATACCAGTTGGCAAGGTGGTACTGCGCGGCTAAGATGATGAAAGGAGGGATGGCCCAGCCGAGGGCATTGACTCCCTGGATCACCGTTGCCCATTCGCGGTTGCCAGGCTGGGCCAGTTTCGCCTTGCTAAAGCCGTCTGAGGTCGTAACTACCATGCCCGCGAAGATAATACCCATCATAAACCCAGTCTCGTCGAAGTTGTAAACATCGTCATCCACGATACCGTACTTAGCCTTAGTGTTCCGCCCAAGCGCGAACCACTCGCTAATGACCTTTGGATCCTCACACTTGGCCCTCTGGTAGTCGTATCTACGCGTAAAACGCGTACGGAGCTGTGGCTGGCGTTTGACGAAGTTGTGTGCCCAGAGCTTGCCAACAGGGGGCGCGTCGCGTACGCGTAGCAGTTGGTTGGCCATATCTTCCACACCACGTAATCTTGGTGGAAAAGCTCGCGCACATAGCTCAATAACGTATTGAACAATAGCATCCTCTTCGGATTGAGTGAGCTTCTTCGATTTGGGCGTAGTATCGCGTCGTGCAGGCCGGCCAGCGCGCCGACGCCCTAGAGTCTTACGATCGACTCCATAGATCTTGGCTGCGGCTCGTTCGCTTAGATTCTTGTCGTTTTGAAGCGCTTGGAGGGCTAAAATTATGTGGGCTTCATTTGAATTAGAAGGCATCTTGGATGGTTGAGGAAATTGTTGTTGAGTGCGAAGGTGTCATGTCACGAAGGAAGTGGGTCACTCGCTTATATGGGTCACTCGCTTATAATATACGTTATATATTTTACTATTCAATTAAGTATATCTAACTATAAATTAAACGATCCTATCCCTTATAAAGACGCTCCCTACTTTAGCTACGCCGCCTCCTTCCTTAGCAGTAAAAACTCTAACGACTGTATTATTAAATATAGCTTAATAAGTTTACACTACTATTATTATACTATAAGGTACAGCTACATTCTCCTACCGCCCCTACTTACCGAACTTTTCGATAAACTTAAAAAATACCTTATCTATAAGGTAGATACTACTAAATAACGTTATATATATTCCTACGACTATATTTATATATTTAAAAATATAGCTAATAGATTAATAGGACAAAAGAAGCTTATAAAAGATAATACGCTATTTATTAATTCCTATTTAAAAACTTATTAAGTAAAAGGGTACTATAGAAGCTTAAAAAAAGATACTTACAATTTATACTTAAACTAAAGTAAAGAGAAGTTCTTCCCTTTTTATTAAAAGTTCTTTAACATAACCCTTTACTTATTAAAAGTAGAGGACTTTTTAAACGCTCCTACTTACTTTACTTATAAAGCTTAAAAATATCGGTACCTTTATAATAAACCGCTTTGGCTAGATTCTAATTAAGCACTTTATATTACACTCTTTAAAGTAAAAGGAAAAGTAAAAAGAGGAAGAAGATAATAAAGAAGAAAGTTCTTTAAAGGAAAAAGAGAAGGAGTAAATATACTTTTTAAAGTTATCTAAAAAACCTATATAGAGAGGTATAACCTTAACATTAAATTTATTGTTTTTATTTTTCTTTTATTTTATTTTACTAAAAGTTCCTAAGCTTTTTAATTTATACTCTACATTAGGGCCTTACCCTCTAAATTAAGAAGATGTTTTTACTACTGCTTTTTTAAATTACTAAATTTATAAATAAATATCCTTATAATTTAAAAACTTCCGGAAGTACTTAAACTTTTGCTAAGTAAGTTACTTAATAAAACTGTTTATTAGCATTTCTCTTATTAATAAATAAGAAACTTTAAATGACCTTTTTTAATACTTTTAATAAACCTAAGTATTGTAAATATCGATATAATAAAGCTTAATAGTAATCCGATTACTATTATTAATAATAAGCCGAATAGTTTACTAGTTATTATAGTAAATATAGTAAGCTCTTTTAAAGTTAAACTAAATATTTTTAAAAAACTGTTTAAAAGTAATTATTTTATAAGTAATCGATAATAAAGTAAGGAGCTTTACTTTAATTAATAAAGTAATTATATTATTTTAATAAATAGCTTTTTATAAAATTAAGCCTTTAAATAATATTATTAAATATCCTTAAAAAGAATACCGTATTTCTGGATTATTAATAAAAGAAGTATTTATAATAATAAAAAGCACTTATACTACCTTCTCCTCCCTATATTCTATAGTATAAAAGTATATAGAATAGAGGTATCGAATAGTTTACTGTATTTCCTTAAAATACTTTAAGCTAAAATTAATAAGAAATTATAAAAGTATAAAAACTATATAAACAACGTTAGCTTAAATTATAATTACTATATATAAAATAAAGCCTATAAGCTTTTAATATAGTTTAACGTTTCTTTTATTAACTATTTCGGTAAACTTAGTAAGCTCTTTAAAGCCTAATAGCATTAGTAGTATAATCGAAGTATCTATAAGGCCGTATTTCTTTGTAATTTTCTCAATATACTGATTATAGTAAAACTAAAGTTTCCTACTTTCTCTATCCTTTATTACCTTTACTTTTAAAAACTAACTAACATCTCCCTACTTATATAAAGTATATACTTTCTTTAAACCTTTAATTATCCGCTTTCCTTTTACTTAGTAATTTTTATAAAAGAGTATTAAAATATTATTAATATAGAAAATAACTATAATCTATTTAGTTAGATCTATAAAAAGGTAAGGCTTTTTAAAAATAAGGCTTAAACTTAATTTATTTAATATAAAAGAAAACTTCTGATACTAAAGTAATGGTAAATCCTTTAAACCGTAAAGTACGTTTTTAAACTTAAGAATTAAATCTTTATTAATATTAAAGCCTTTAAGAAGCTTATAGAATATTACTTTTTACCTTAATTTTAATATATTAAGAAAAGCCTACACTATATTAAACTATTTATACTTTAAATTAAAACAAGTAGTTAAAGTTATAATTATTTTAAAGGTATAAGTAGCTAATATTATAGTATAGGTTAAACTAATATAGTTAAAGTTTTAAAGATCTCTATAAATAACTACTTAAACTTTACACTTCTTAA
The DNA here is from genome assembly GCA_030549205.1 of Apiosordaria backusii. NCBI lineage: Eukaryota > Fungi > Ascomycota > Sordariomycetes > Sordariales > Lasiosphaeriaceae > Apiosordaria > Apiosordaria backusii. The sequence goes on from JAUKTV010000006.1 coordinate 13,155, forward strand.
ATTAGCCGTTTTTATCGAATTTATATAAAAATACCTATTTTAAGAATAAAGGCTAAAAGTATACCTTATTTCTTTATAAAGTTCTCTAAATCTTCCAGTTTACTATACTCTTATACTTAAATTTAGCTATTTATTTAAATTAAATACTAAAAGGATATTTCTTAAACTCTTTTTAACTTTAAGGAACTAGTTTAAAAAGTTAATCTTAATAAATATACTTCCTAAATATTATTTCTATTTTTTAATTAACGTTCTATTATATTACTATTAAAAGAACCGAATGAAAAGTATAAAATTGTTATTAATAGTTAGGTATTGTATAATAATTAAAAGTATATATATTTATAAAAACTTTTTAAAATTATTAAGAATAAGCTTTTAAATTAAATACTATAAAATTTAACATCCTATATTTTACTTTTATTTCTATTCTTTTTTTTACTTACTATTTTCTTACTTACCTCCTTATTATTATTACTTTAAACGTTTTTTTTATTATCTTAAATACTTCTTTTTCCTTTATAGTTTATAAAATTAAGTTTATACTTTAAATTACTAATAGATTATACTTAAAGTACTTTAACTATTTACTAGCCTATACTTTTAAACTAGTAGCTTCTACTTTAAAAGTAACTTTATTTTTATCCCCTATTTATTAAAAGAGGTCTTTATTAAATGTAATTTCCAAGTTAAGCGGCTTTTCTGGATTATATACTTTAATAGCTAATCCTATACTCTTATAATTAAAACTAGTACTTAAATGGTTATCTGAAAAATCTTCTAGTACTTCTAAAAGCTCTATAGAAGTATTGTTATATTCTATAAAAGGCTAATCTAGTATTGGTATTAATTTAAAGGTAAATAAGGGATTTTATTTACTATTAACTAACTTCGAAAGCCCTTAAATTACTATAATTAATTAAAAATCCTTATTCTACTACTTAATAGAACTAAGCAGCTTCTCCTTTCTTAAATCCTAATCAGTAACTAAAGAAAGCTTATCTCCTAAGCTTTCGACGCTATTAATAGTAAGTCTTAATAAAGCTTTCCTTATTATTAAAGAAGCTTTTATAATGTCTTTAAAAATAAGTAATTTAATAAAGTTAGGATTTAAAGAGCGTATAAATTTAAAAACTTCCTTTATAATAATTAATAGAAGTGCCTCCTTTTTCTTAACCTTTGCATTAAAGAATATAGTTTTATTAAAAACAATATTATAGATAGTAAAGACTTTTCTAAAAGTAAAAATCTAAATTTGATAGATATTTATAGCTCTATAGTTTATTAAATATTTAATATATACTTTTAGAAGCTTTTTAAAAGCTTTATAGTATAGGTTCTTTTTATAATCCTTATTTAAAGGATATATACGGTAATTATATATGTAAATGCTACTTTAATTAGGTCTAAAGTTTTATATAAGCTTTAAAGTAAATAAAGGCTCTTATTACTTTATTATCTATTAAAATTATAAATAGAGTAGTTTAGTAGAAGTATAGAAACTATACCTTTTACTTAAAGATCTTATAAAAAGGTAAGTAATTGCTTATTTTAATATAGTGATAAATTTTCCAGCTTGATTCTATTGTCTATAGCCTAAATCTAAAAACCAGATTCCCTATAAAATAAAAATACGTTAGGTTTATTATTAAAGCGCATTATATATATAAAAACACTAAATTGTCTTTTAATCCAGTTAATAAAGTTCGTTAAAGTATTAAATACTTTAATATAGGTTTTATAAGTAAGTAAGAATATCTATAGATTACCGCTATATTTATTAACTATAATAAAAGCCCACCAAAAGCTATTATAAGCTTTTTTAAATTTAAATAGGTCCTAGGTAATATATTAAAATAAATAAGAGGAGTGGTTTAGTTAGGTTTTTTTTAAAATAACCTATATAGTATATATTTAAAAGCAGTGCTTATATTAAATCCTCTATATCCTATTAATTTTAACGTTTTAAGCCTTCTTTATTAAATAGCTTAGAGCCTTAGCTTTAAAATGTTTAGCTTATATATATTAAAGTACTTTAGAGCTTTTTTAAGGTTTTGGAGGATTTAATAATAGACGATAGAGATGCTTTTTAAAAGTATTAGAAATAGTATTGGAGATTAACGGTTAATAAATAGCTTTTAATAAACTTAAAGAAGCGTTATATATAGAATAAGGCAAGTAGTAAGAAGAAAGAGGAGTAAATTTAAAGAAGACTAAATTTTTATAAACCTTTAGCTTTTTAACTTTAATAAAGTTAAATATTTCTATTCTATAATATAAAGCTTTATTTAAGTTACAGTACTATACCCTATATGCTTTTAAGCGCTATTTAGAAATAATATTAGTATAAAAACCTTTAATAACGAAAACTTCCTTTAAAATAAGATCAATTAGCCTGCTCTTGCTTATTAATATATCCTTAAATATATATTTTTTATACCTATAAATAGAGAAAGTAGCGGTGCCGGCTTCTATATACCGTTTCTTAAAGCAGGACTTATAGGTATTAGGTACTAGCTGCTCTTTAGAATTAACGATGTATATATTAAAGTAGTTATTATAAATGGTAAAAGTAGAGAGTAGGTATTAATTAAAAGTAATATTAATAGTAAAAGAGAAATCGATTACTTTATTAGTAATATTATAGAGGTTTTAAAAAGAAAGGGAATTAATAGTAATAGTTATTAAAGCTTTAGAAAGTTTAGGAGCCGATAAAGAAGAAGGGGAAGGAAAAGAAGAGCTTTTTAAAATCTACTATTTAACGGTATTATTTTACCGGAGCTGCTTTTACTTTAAGTAAGTAAGTAAATAATTTATAATATCTTTATAAGTATTTATAAGAATATAAGGCGTTTTAATTGCTTTAAAAGCTTTACTGGTAAAAGTAAACTTTAGGTAAAAGTACTTTTTAAGTATTTAAAAATGGAAACGTAGGCTATATTTTTTATTAGAAGGTTTATATAGATAGTTACGGTCCTTTCTAAAGTTCTTTGAAGTACCGAAATGGTATAAGTTACCTTAATTAAAAGTATTACTATTAATAGTAAAAGAATAGGTACCTTTAGACCTTATTTAAAAGCTTTTATTAGTAATATAGTTATAGAAGAATTGGCTGATTTACCGAAAAGAAAAAGTAAGTAAGCTTATTATTTTTTACTTTATAATTTAAAAGCGGCGATTTTAAGCTTATTTTAAAGTAAAATAAGCTTATATTGTATTTAAGAAGGTATAGATTATAAGGTTTTTTAAAACCTCTAGAAGGTTATATATTTTTATTTAATTAAAAGTATCAGATTATTTAAAGTATTATTGGCTGGGATTATTATCTCTTTAATATACTTTAAAAAGCATTATAGTATATTGTTTTTAAAGTTTAATTTAAAAATAGGTTAGTATTAGAGTTAGTATATATTATAGATAGTAAATGTAATATTATAAAACTAATTTAGTTAGTCCTGAATAGAAAGGTTTTATAAAAAAGGAAGTTAATATTAAAATATTAAAAGTTTTATCGGCGCTTTTATCGGTACTCTTCTTTACTCCTTTACTGCTCTTCTATTTTAATTGATCTTTAAGATTAGTAGAACCTTTAAAAATCGTTATAAAAAAGATACTTTTAGTAAGGTCGATAAATAGAGCATTAAGTAGAAAGGTTATAAATAGGCTTATCTAAATAAATAAAGTATATAAAAACCTAAGTTTCCTATTAACGTAGAAATCGAACTATTTAATAAATTTAATATAGTTTTTATAGGTTAATTAAGTATTAGAATCTCTATTAGAAAGTGTAGGATTAAAGATAATATTAAGTTAATTAAGGTTAATAAGCTTCTAAATATTAAAGAATATAGCCTAGAACTTAAAAAGAGTATACTAGTAATACCACTTTTTAATAGAGGTAAGTATTAGCTTAGTAGTGGTAGTTTTAGTAGATATAATTGTCGATTAGTAAAGAGATAGTAGGCTTTAAAGAATAAATAAAGAGATTAAATTAATATAATTAGGCTTAGTTGGAAAACATTAAGTTTATAATTGTTAAATGTTAGAACTTAGATAGTTAATTTAAAGTATGTAATTGAATTTGTAATATTGTCTAACAAAAGAAAAGGTCTAAAAAGAAGCGTATAATGAGATATTTATCCAGGAGGAGCTTGTAATCCAAATGCCAAGCTTACTAGAGCCCTGTTTCCACCTTGACTAAGCACAACCCTTAAATCCTACCCTATTCTCACTCCACATTACACCTGTAGTCAGAAACCTAAGGTACCTACTATATTGCAGACTAAGTACTAACTAACAGTGCGGATGCTAAATACTTCTTAGAAGAGTTGAGCCTGCCTTGGTTTGCTCCAGCCTTGTAAGTCGATCGCGGTTTGTTAGTTCGAAACGAATCTCTAGGTCCTTTTGTAACGCAACAGGATAGTACAACAGGACAACCAGAAATTCTTTTTATCGGGCGTTTTGAACTAGTTACATCTAAGGTGACGGAAAATACTGGATCTTTTTTAACAACGCAACTCCTCTTCTAGTCGTGTCAAGAAACACAGGTAGGTTTCTCCTTTGAGAATCCGTCCCCTAGATAGATAGGCCATCAGATTCTTCACGCGTCATCCTTCTCCAAGGTACATGTAACACCCGTCAATGGCCAACTCTTCCACTGGTCATACCAGTCCTCACTCTTTAAATTAATATCCGGCCACAGTCTCTTGAAATGCTCTAGAAAATCGTTGGTCGAAGGCATCATCCACGGTTGAGTTTCCGGTCGCCATTTCCACTTCTCTGCCCCCACTTTAACGATTCTCACTTCCCTCCTTGGATTGACCGTATCAATAATCCACTCCCTCGCTAGGGCCCTCAGAAACCGGGTTATGTTTGGTTTGTAATCCCACCTCCCCCGCCACTCGCGTGGCAAGTCGGGTGGCATCTTGAAATCTCCGCCCCCCTCTGCTCTGACCATCATCGTCTCCAAACCTGGCAAGGCAACCGCCTCAAAGATCTGGCGCGCAAGCTTGTCATCCACAGCGCTGTTGGCCATGACATCCATGATGTGCCGGTTGGTATATCCCCAGGGCTGTACCCACTTGTCCTCAAACGACACCCCTTCACGAGTGAGCTCCCTCATAGGAGCGGAGGCGTCTAGGTTCAGCGCCAGCCGCTTTAGTCGTGGGAAGCTGGCGCCGATGGCCTTGTACCGCGCAGCTTCGTCCGCGTCGCCTTTCGACCGGCGAATCGGTATCGAGAGGATTTCAACGTGGGGGTAGAATGCGCCTAGGCGCGCAATCTCGGATGGAGAAATGACAGATGACCTCGAGTAGGGTGACAAGGTGTCTACGCGATGGTCGAGCCAGAGTGTTACGAGAGTTTTGACGCAAGCTGGGCTGAGGTCGTCCCCGTTGGTGGTAGTGCTGGTTAGATCCGGCGCGAGGGGGCCTATCGACCAGTCCCATCCCATGACCCGCAGGCTCTCTAGGCGCGGCAGCCTTGCGAGAAAGCGGTTCACCTTGTTCAAGTATCCCATGCTTGGGTTCCTCGTGGAAAGAAAGCTTAGGGTCGTCAAGTCCGGAAACCGCAGTGATAATAATGTGTCGAGACCGCATTCGGTGACGGGCGCGGTAAGCTCAAGCGCCTGAAGGCCGCTCAGCTCGGCAAGTTCAGTCCAGCGCTGAACCTGGAAGCCCGTGATTTGGTGAAATCCATAGCGACAGCCTAGTCCGAGGTATTCGAGGGCAACCGGCTGCTGCTTTCTGCTCCTTGCTCCTACCTCTCCGGGAAGCCAGCCGGAAGGATAGGGGCGGGGTGGAAGTGGGGATGTACCCTCAGAAGTAAGCTCCAGCCGCACTTCGCGTAAGTTGGGTGCGAGGCCCTCGGTCCTCACAATTTGCTCAAGCGTATCTAGCTGACGTCCTATAGAGGTGCGGTCGTCCTCCTGTTGAGGCGCTACCCTGCCATCACAGTCTGCGAGCCAGATAGCGTGAAGGCAAGGCGATGTGATAAGGTCTAGCTCGTGAGAGTCACCAGTGATAGTTTTAGGGGGAGGGAGGCCCCGTTCTCCAAGCATTCGCAGGTTGAAGCTGCGTAGGTGCAGCCGGGTGGTGTGATTGCATGTCTTGGTGTGGAGGGCCTGTAGCAAACAAGGCGGAAACTGGGTCGGCCACTCATAGATGAGATCGGCCAGCGCTGGCAATAGCCGTATCAAGTCAGCCAGGGGCGCCCATTTCGCATCCTCGTCGTACGCTGCATGCACGGGTGTTCTGACGGCAAAGCCGCGGCAGGCAGAGTCGGAGTGATTTGGGATACCACGTAGCCTTTGGTGGTGAAGGTCCCAGTTGAGAGGGGCGGGGCTAAGCTGCCATCTGTCGAAGTTGGAGAGCTCAGCGTCTTCCTCGTCATTCGCGTTGCCGTCCTTGCTCCACTTGTTACCATGCTCGAAGCCCCCAGAAACCAGTACAAGGCGGCGAACATGGTGAAATGCGCCATCGCGCTGAAGGAGTCTGGTGCATTCGCGGACATGAGCTTGCAGCTTAGATGGAGTGGTGATCTTGAAGGTGATTGTTCGAAACAAGAGACAACTAGCGATTGCGTAGCAGTACTTGCTTGCTAATGCAAAGCATCGGAGACTTGGTTCATGGGCATGGCTGAGAAGCTCGCAGATGTGCAGCAGGATCTCGAGTGGGAACTTGACTAAGTTCAGTGCCATGTCTGGCGGTGAGGACGGGCCGGGTGAGGTCTGAGGTTGGGTACGAGGAATAACACACCCAGGGAGGGCAACAGCAAGGGTACTTATATTTTCGGCAGTGGCGGAGTGGTCCCACTGGCTGGTGTCTTTCGGGCGCCAAGCCCCGCCCCCGAGACGCATGGGTATGGCACCTGCCTGGCACCTGCAGGAACCGGCCCACCTGCTCTATCTACCTGGTAAGGTAAGGTATGTATGTACAAGCATTTGAACGTTACATCAAGAACTCAATGTGACACACCACCTGTCGGCCGGGGGTAGGTACCCTCAAGATCACCTTTCCTGTACATCCAATGCTCGACAAAGAGGCGCCAGTAACTCCCCTCGCTTTCTCCATCATATCTGTAGGGGGTTGAAGACAATTTGTCAGTCATCGCGTTCATCCTGGAGGTTTGTAGATGAAAGGGAAGTCGTACTGGAACAAGACACAGCCCCGAGCGTTGTTTGGCACCAGGTGTGCGTCGGGGCCGAAATAGTGGTACGTTAGAAGGCCGTCAGGGAAAGTGACCGATGGGCTGTAATTAAGCCGAAAGTAAGGGATCACTTCGATCTTGGGGCGACCGATCATTTGCTCAATGGCGGCCATGATCTCCAAGACCCTTTTCTTATACAACCAAGTGTCCTCCCCCAGGCCCCCACCCTCAACGCTTGCCCAATCAGCGCGCAAAGGCGTATAGATGATGACGCGGGTTTGGTCAGTCGGCTCGTTGTACCATTTGGGCGTCAGGTAGTCGCCCATGCCATCCATATCCTCGTCGTGGGTAATGGAGTAGATCACCTTTTGCCTGCAATGACTCGTCAGCCAGCGCGTCTTTAAGTTACGTCCCGTCTGCGAGACACTGGTGTCCAAGATACCTGAAAGTCTCATGGCCCTCGGTGTCGGGGTCCATCGTCCCCTCCCAGAAATGGGCCATCCACACAGCTCTGTTACTGACGATGATGACGACGGTGCAGCCGTGCACGTGGTTGGTGCCTATCTGGAAGGCCTTTTTATCCGCAGCGGGCATTACTCTTTGCGCGGCAACCGTCACCTCCCCGGCAAACTCGTTGATAAGCCTGTCGTAGGCGCCCAGTTGTTGAAACTGCGTGTCCGTTACGGAGTAGCCCAGGTTGTTCCACACATATCTGTCAATTTCTTGAGCCGTCCAGACCTCCTCGTCCTTGGTGAAGACCCGCTTGCGGAGACTGGAGGTCACATTACCTTCAGTACGGGCCTCGATTTCCGGGTAGCGTAGTCCGCGGCCCTTGAGAGGACATGAACCCGCACCGCAAGTTGCAAACGTGCAACGATACATGCAATCGAGACCCATCGGGCTGCCTTCTCCCATGCTCGCATCCTGACGGGCCGAGAGGAGTGTCTTGCTATGGTTGCCGGCAGGCCCATCGTATTTGTCTCTGTATTATTTGGAATTAGCACATGTAGCTACGACATGCTCCTAGCAGAGGCCTGGACATAAAGCCGGCCAGGAAGTGCTTACATTGTAGCTGGGTTGATGTCTGCAACGCGTGGATAGACGAGAGCCCAGGTGGCGGGAGCAAGCTGGAGCAACAACACTACGGCTTTCCTCTTCCAGCCCCTGAAAGGGGTCGACAGAGAATCCATCTTCATGGTCGACAAGTTGCGGATGTTGCGGATGTTGCGGATGTTGGGGATGCGGGTGCCTAACACATCACCTCAGCCAACAGAAGCAGGAATTATCTCTGCCATAAAGTACCTGAGGACGACTCGAAGCTGCTGGCTTCCATCCTGCAGCATTGCCAGCCTCCCTCGTTCCGTCTTGATTGCCCATGTCTCCCCCCCGAACTATCGACTTGCGCTGCTACCTTAATTAGCCATCGTGAAAATTCTGTCGCCGAAGTGACTCCATTCAACAAAACTGTGCCGCCACCAACCCGCAAAAACACACAGTTGATCACACAGCTGCACGGTCAAGACAAATTGGTGGAGCAAAGACAAGGTTTGAATAGCCTCGGCTGGCAGGTAAAAGTGGTCTCCAGTTCCTTGTAAAGTAGCAGTGAGCACGAAGGATCCGTGTTGTTTTTGCTCCTCACGCCGAGGCCTTACTCGAAGAGACAGCACACGCTTCCGATACCGTGCAGTTTGTCATTGCGCACGGTAGCGTTCGCAATGTTTGTATGACAAAAAGGTGGCCCCACAACGTACGGATTGTCCAAATGCACGGTACCGGAAGTATGTTCCTTACTCGAAATGAAGCCATTTTCGTCGCTTGAATCCAAATGCCACAACTTCGTATTCCCCCTTGTACCTGGCTAGATAGCGCTCAGTCGATGGATTGATGGCCCGAAGTTCCTGAAGTTCCTGCATGACCAACAACAATGGAACGCTGCATTCTTTGCACCTCCCAGAAACCATCGCCGTCTCCACCAGCATCACTCGGTGACCTGCGGCAGGAACACGCGCGTTGACAAGATATCAGCCTAAGAAACCCTCAGGCAGCATGAAATTGAAATGGAATCTCCCTTATCCTCTTCACCCACCAGACACTGAGAGGTCGTCGATGCCATGCACCTCTCGTCCCTCCTGTTGCCCCTGGCCCTCACGGTGCTTGGGGGAGCCAGACATGTTCTCGGGAAAGCAGTCTTTGCTCATTTCATGGTCAGTACTTCCTTTTTCGACCCGGCGACCTACGGTGCATGATTTGGCTCTAACTTAGCAACGTGAAGGTCTCGAATGCGGCCAACTACACTGTCGACGATTGGGAGTACGACATTCAGCTTGCCAAAGATGCGCATATCGACGCCTTTGCCTTGAATATGGCATACAATGAGGGCACAGACTCAGTTTCCATCGCCAGGGCTTTTGTAGCTGCCGAAAGCAAGAACTTCAAGCTCTTCTTTTCGTTTGACTACGCCGGAAGGGGCCCTTGGCCCCGGGCGGCAGTCATGAGCACCATCCTAAACTACAAGGACCGCTCTGCGCACTTCCGCTACAATGGGCAGCCTTTCGCCTCAACGTTCGAGGGTCCTGAGCAGGCCCAGGACTGGATCGACATCAAGCAAGTTACAGGCTGCTTCTTCGTCCCCGACTGGTCGTCTGTGGGCGCCAAGGCAGCTATGTCGCTCGCAGGCGGCGTAGCCGACGGCCTCTTCAGCTGGGCTGCCTGGCCTTGGGGACCCCAAAACATGGATACGTATGTCGATGCCTCCTATTTGCAGTATCTCAACGGGAAGCCGTATATGATGCCTGTCTCGCCTTGGTTTTACACCAACCTGCCCCAGTGGAAGAAGAACTGGATGTGGCGAGGAGATAATCTCTGGTTTGACCGCTGGCAAGAGGTTATGTATGTTCAGCCAGAATGGGTGCAAATCATTAGCTGGAATGACTACGGTAATATGCCCTGTGTCAGCTCATAGCCGACTATCAACCCTTCTTGTACTTAGCACGTGGGAGAGGGCTAACAAGACTGCAAACAGGCGAATCGCATTACATTGGGCCGATCCGGAACAACGCGCTGGCTGCCATGCGCAGCGCTCCCTTTGACTACGTCAGCAACATGCCCCACGACGGGTGGCGGGCATGGCTGCCATATGTGAGCGACATGTACAGGTACAATATAACGCTCTTCGACAAGGAAGGAGTGACATTCTGGTACCGGCCCAATCCCCGGTCGGCATGTGGTAGGTTGTTTTCCCCTAAAGGTGAAAGCTTCTTGCTGACACAGGACGGCAGGTAGTGGAGGAACAACCGGCAACACGGCCTCGCAACTGCAGCTTGAGTTTCCCGCCGCCGAGGTTGCAGCGGATGCCGTCTTCTACACGGCCCAGTTGGCCTCAGAGGGCGCAACAGTCACAGTGAGCATTGGAGGAGTGTCCACCGTTGGGACCTGGAGCGACACGCCAGACGGCGGGTCCGGTCTCTATCATGGCAACGTCAGTTTCAACGGCCGCACGGGTCCCGTTCAGATCACGCTCTCCCGTGGCGGCAAGACACTTGCCAGCGCCTCAGGTACACCCATCTCCTCTGCCTGCACTCTGGTGAACTGGAACGCCTGGGTTGGCAACGCCATGTCGTCCGAGACCACCGTCAGCATCCCGTGGCTGCAAAAAGACAAAGTCTGCATCCGTGGAACGGGCGCAAACGACTTTGCGGACATGTGCGCTTTCTCCTGCTCGTACGGCTACTGCCCCATCGGGGCCTGTGTGTGCCTCGCCATGGGCACCGAGAGGAAGAAGCCGCCGTACACGGGGGTCGTCGCCTTCCCAGTGGCTGGCCGCAGTGCTGATTACTCGGGCCTGTGTTCCTTCAACTGCAATCTCGGCAAGATTGGAGACAGGGGCTGCCCATCCGACATTTGTGGGACGGCAGAGGCGCCGCTGGTCATCCCGACAGTGTCCCCTTTCCTGCCCTTTGCCTGCACAGGTGGTCAGGGGCCACCGGGCTGGGAGGGTCTCTGTTCCTACGCGTGCAACTTTGGCTTCTGTCCCTCCAACATTTGTACCTGCACCCAAACCGGAGCGCTGAACGTACCGCCACCCAAGATCAGGGACACGGTAGGCAGTTCCCTGAACCCCAAGGTCAACGACTGGGGCCTCTGTGACTTTGCCTGTCCCAGAGGCTACTGCCCCGAAGGGTCCTGCAACCAGAGGCCAGCATCAGGAGGGGGAGCGGCAGCGCCGATTGCTCCCGACATCTGGACTAACCCGGATCCCACTCCCTTGGTTGGTTGCTCGCCTCCATGCAATCTCATATTGCCGCCATACACACTCGCTACGCCCACCACCATCAGCTGCCAGCCGCTCACGACCACATTCGTGGGCAGATGGGCCTCCAACTCGGCGCCCGCCACCACCGTCACCACCATCACCTTCCCAGTCATCACTACGACACGAATCCCTGTCTTTAACATCAATATCACGCAAGCCGCTGTGAACAATGTTGTGTTCACTGTGACCCCTTCCATCTTCTGCATCGCGCCCATAACGGTTGGACCACCACCAGGGGTGACAGTCCCCAGTCGGAGCTCGTCTTTGATCACCTACTCAATCACATCCACCCCGACGGCCTCTACAACACCCTGGCCGCCCATTACATCCACCTTCAAGACCAAGATCAGTTTCACAAGCACCAGCTCAGTGATGCCGACTTGCACGAGCGGTTGCGGCGACGAGTGTACACGCAACTGCAATGACTGTGATGTCAACTGTTCCTGCATGGACTGCTGCAAAGACTGCAATCATGACGATCATGGTAGCGACAATGACGACGACGACGACAACAACAACAACAACAAGGATAACGATAACTGCATAGGCTGGTTCTGCCCCCCCAGCAGTGGACCTCCCCCAGGCCCGCCGCCTCCCCCGGGCGGCGGCGGAGGCGGAGGCAGTGATGATGACCCCTCATGCACCTCCCGAAGCGCCGTTGTGCACACAACAGTGCACTGCAGACTCTACTCCTCCTCCGGCAAGCTCACCCTCGAAACGACCTGCACGTCGACCGAGTCCTCCACCACCTCGGGCTGCAGCATGACACCCACGAGAACAACAACATACACATCCTCCAACTGCCCCCGCCTGGCGGGCTACAAGCCGGCGTGGTCCGAGTACACAGGCGCCGTCCCCACGCCAGGCGGGCCAGGGTGGAACGTATACACGTGGACCACGGGGACGTACACAACAAAGGCGCCGAATACCCCCAACCCTACCCCTACCCCTACCCCAAATCCAAACGTGAAACCTCTGACACGAGGTCCGATCAACTGCTTCAATGAAAGGGACTTCCCAGGCCACGCGGACATCCAGTCGGGGGATCAGGATCGGTTCTCCTCCGAGTTCAGCAACCTCCGCAGGGACATGGGAGACGACGATACCATCGGCCCCGGAGACGCACCGATTCGATTTCGGCGGACGGATGGTAAAGGGGTGAATTATGACTTTCGGGTGGAGTGGGTGGCGGGTTGCGTGACGACGGTGGGGAGGCAGAGCTTTGGGTTCCCGCTGGGGATGGCGCAGAGTTTGATTACTGCTTATTTGCTCGTGAGGGAGAATTATACAAAGTGTAAGTGGTGGTGCTTTTTTTTTTTTTGTTGATTGTGCTTCGAGGTGGATGGAAAAGATACTGACAGTTTTGGTCTTGTTTAGGTAACAACGGTGGTGTGGGCGGCACATGCCAGGCTGGGTGCTTGTTGTATACCTTTGAGGGTGCGCGAGGTGGGGATGGGGGGATCGATCTCTGTGCTGGTTTTGATTGCCGGCAGTGCGGGTCGGCGTTTAGCTCACCGCAGTGCCAGTCGTGTTGTCGGGGCTTCCGAATGGCGGTTGCGGGGCCACCGTCTGTTGCCGGCAATCATAGTCACTATGTGGCGGGAGAGAATGGGGGGATTGTTATCGATGATTTGAAGCAGTATTGATGGGGATAACATGTACCACTAGAATACGTAGTTAGGTGGAAGGTTTACGCCTGTAGATATTGGCTTGTTGTGATGAACCCCGATCAAAACTTCTGAGGGATACCCATCCGTTGAACCGGCGACGTCCACCTTCCGTCTGCAAACTCTTGAATTGTGATTCGTTAACCCGGCTGCCTCGGAACCCCTTTTGGAAACTTTTGATGTTCCCTCTCCATACTGGAGCTCATCTTGAACGCCAGTACTATCGGTCACAAAAGGCAAGCAGAAGAGTTTGCTAACCTCTCGTTGGAGACTGCTTGGCAATGCCTTCGTGAGCCAGACACCCAGAACTGAAAACCTCTCCCGGTTATCCTGTGGAATCTTTAAGAGAGCCTTCGCAAGCGTTTCGAGCAGAAGTAGTCCATTTTTTGAGTCCTCGAATAGCAATGGGGGAGAGAGCAGAGGTTTGCAAGAATCCGAGTCCTCTATACTCTGAGGTTTCTGGAAGAATAATTGCGGCTTGGCACCATTCAACATGCGATCGAGAGTGACTTCGTATGAATGGGTACAATCCGCTAGATGGGGAAGCTGAACCGCGTAAAGCAGGAATTTGAGCCAGATAGGAATCTGCCACTGTTCCCTTTTAACACAAATGTTAGACAAGACGTTTGGATCTGCACCATTCTCAAGGAAGATGAGGTATGCATCTGTTTCCAAAGCTCTTGAGAAGGGTTGCAGATTGCCAAGTCTCATGTTTCCCTTTTCAGAGCTGATGGCTGAGGTCGATGCTGCAAAAAGTTCTTGCCAGGCCGAAGAATTAGATCCATACATTAGACCATTAGTGTCGAAGCCACTGTGTACCACAGCTCTCGTCGCCCAGCGAGCGTAGTCGATGGTTGGCGATCCGTTGAAAATGGACAGCAGAGGAGACTTGATTTGGGACTGAGAGAAGAAGGCCCTATCAAAGTATGACTCGCTGGGTAACTTTTGGGTAAGATATTTCTGTAAGCCGGTTTCTAGGATGATGCTGCGATATACAGCTCTAGTGATGACCGTAGTGTTGCCTTCATAGTATGTGTTGATTGGCAGCCTTTCAAAGCTGAGGTCGAGATTGTCTAGCAGACAAGCAACGGAAGAAACGCAGGAGCCCTCGTCCCCTTCTAACCATTTGGCATACACCAAAATCTTCTTCGTGTTATCGACGAGTGGTGTCAGCTTGGTAAATGGAGTGATTTGACCCAGAGACACAGTCTTCGCGGTTAAGCTCGAGTGCTTAGTATACGCTACCGACGCTCTTAAAAGCGAGAGCATTGCGCTAAATTTGTTGTTGTTTTGCCTTGCTTTCTCCTCGAGAAACGTCTGCATTGCAGGTGTCTGAAGAAAGTCGAACACAGTTCGATGGAGAAACTCGATTCGGTCGTGATTTCGTTCCAACAGCCCTTTGCACCAACCATTGATGCGTCGAAACACTCGTGTTGCCTGGACGGTACGTTTCCAATCTCCGTCGCTTGCCGCCATCATGGTTGCTTTTGGTGCCTTAAGAGCATAGTTTTCGTCATCATATTCCTGATCATGAAACATGTACATATGAATGTGAAGAGGCTCCTTTGCATTCAAGGCGAACAGGAGCGATCTTGCCATGCGATCTTGATAGAATGGATCAACAGTGGTAAGTATAAGCCGAAAAAACGGCTCTAGATCGCTGGGAAAGCTTTCCAGGCGCCTCCTGAGATCCCGAACACTATCGTCGTTTGTGAGACCTTCGCGAAGAAGCCGAGTCACAATGGTCACCCAAAGAAAGACCCCGCTGGACTTTTCTACAATCTCCTGGATTAATGAATCAGCCTTCTCGGCCCCAGCTTCACTGACAAGGATATTCCAGCGGGGGTGTGCACGCAAAACAGCAGCCGTATATCGTTGGATGTCAGACCGTGTCAAATCTTGGATGTAAAGCTTTGAGCTTGGTTTATTTCCCAGAGCGTCTTCGAAAACATTCCAGGGTCGGCTCGAGACGCATAGCTTGACGAATGGTGAATGGGAGAGCTTATGTAAGGTTTCACATATCTCCAAGTGGTCCCCTGCATATTCATCCAGACCGTCTATGAAGAAACACAGTCTGACATGGAGCTGTTCTTCAGAGAGCTGCCTCAAGATCGACTCGAGTTCGGATTGTTTCCAGGGCTCTTGTTCTCCAGGGTTCTGATACCGCCGCGGAGCTACTTTTTGGATGAGACTCGGTTCCTGTCTGAGGATGCTGTAAATAAGAGATCGCAATAGGCCCTCCAAAGATCGTTGGATAGGAGTGCCATAGACCGTAAAGTAGTGAGCTGCTAAAATTACTTCGTGGCGTGGGGACCACCGTGCCAAGAGCGTTTTGGTCTGGAAGTTGTCGGCGACATATTTCATGAAGGTTGACTTGCCAGATCCCGGCTTCCCAGATACCCAGAATAATCCGTCAGGTCCGGATAGCCAGCGACTAATGCTCCCCAAGGCTTCGGCACCGGCATCTTGCGAGGTGTTCAATGCCCAGTTCAAAGTGACGGTATGTGCCTCTGCTATTACATCATGCCTGAGCGGCAGTTCTCGATAGTGCAGAGACTCCAGGACCTTTGACTCGTCAACGTACTGGTGCGTGTTTAATGACAAAGCTGTGAGGCCCAGTTGAAGTTTTTTAAAGTCATCAACCCGAGAGCTGGACGGCTTGTACAGACAAGCTTCATCAATATCTTTCGCCAGTTGTTCAAGCGGCTGCAGGATATCGAGTAAATCTTGGTGTCTTCGGCAGTTGAAATTCTCCCATTGGCGGAGATCAGAATGAATGATTTGGATAGCTGTGCTGCATTCCACATGTCTCCCTGTCAGCATCATGGATCAAACTACCAGGAGTTCACGGAGTTGGCCAACCTCGACGTGGCGCACAGGTGAAGAGTTATTTCACTTCTGTGATCGGAAATGCGCGACCGGATCGCTTCGACTTCGCTGGCTTTCCACACCTCTAGAATCGCAATCTTAAAACTGGCCCAGCATTGTGACGTTTTGCTTTTAAGTTGTGCCTTCGCCCGCAACTTGGTCGTGATAGCCAGGAGAGCCTCGCAGTCTTGTTCGCACGCTTCAGCGCACTTGACTATGGGGTCGGTTTTATGGGTCGAATGAAGTGAAAACTTGCTGCTTCGCAGGCGCGCAGTGAAGTCCAGGAGCTTTTGGCAAATGTCTTCTAGGTGTGCACTCTCAGCGCTGGTGCCCCTCGCGGACAAGAAGACCTCACGGGTATTACTGAAAAGCTTTCCGGCAAATTCAACGAACTGCAAGACATTTCCCGCAACAGCGAGTGCAGCGATCGGTTCCATAACGGATGAAATGTCGAGAACGCAGTGTCATGCGGGAGATAGATACCCACGGCAGATCATGTTGCTGAGAAAAGGAAAATGTCAAGAGCTGAGGCAGAGGGTAAGAAAGAGCGGGCATGTCCCTGATTGGCGATTGGAAATCTGCCAACCTAAAGACGTCGGGCACGAAGTCTGTGGCGGTGCACTGGGAGCCCACCTTTCTGCCTTGAGATAGGGCCTCCAAAATCGAGTCTGACGCGCAGCCACAAGTCGCTGGCAGTTGCTGTCATCTGCCCGCCATGTGATTGAATTCAACAGCGACGAAATTCTGACAGCTCAGTTGAAAGACTGAAAGCCGATAACAGGCCTCATACGAGACCATGTTGACATCACGAAGTCTTTCTGAAAAGGGGCGTGTGCTATGTATGGGTGGGTACCTGCAGAGAAGAAGGTATTTGCACCCAGGTAACAGATACGACTCACGTGCCCGCCAAGCCCATTTCCTCTATTTCGACCATTGGAGCCGTGGCTTCCGCCCCCCCAAGGCTCGCCAGTCTGGCCTGTGGAACGTCGTCGCTCAAAACACCAAAAACAGGCATCTCGGCAATGCTTCCTCCGAGCACTGGCGCCGAAGTTGCGGGCCGGCGGACAATCCTCACATTGATCCTCAACTTGCATCGATCCATCCTCACGATAACGGAATGCAATGATATAGCATCATGATCTTCGTTTTTATTTC
This sequence comes from Apiosordaria backusii, assembly GCA_030549205.1. Taxonomy (NCBI): domain Eukaryota; kingdom Fungi; phylum Ascomycota; class Sordariomycetes; order Sordariales; family Lasiosphaeriaceae; genus Apiosordaria; species Apiosordaria backusii. The sequence continues at coordinate 30,303 of JAUKTV010000006.1, forward strand.
CTTTTTCTTTTCTTTTCTTTTCTTTTCTTTCCTCACCTTAGGTCACCTTCTCTCACCTCACCTCCGACTTCTCGCCTCATCGCCAAGATGAAGACTGTTGCGGTTCTCTCCCTTTTGGCTTCCCTGGCCTCTGCGGCCTCGTTGACTCTGGTCACGGAGAACTTTGGTCCCAATCCCCGCAATGTAGGTCACTCCCCTATAGCATCCCTATCTCCCAGTGAGCTGACACAATGTACAAGAACCCCTTCTACATCTACGTCCCCGACGTCCTCCCCGCCAACCCCGCCATCCTCGTCAACCCCCACTGGTGCCACGGCACCGCCCCAGCCGCCTTCTCCGGCTCCCAATACGCGACTCTGGCCTCCCAGCACGGCTTCATCGTCATCTACCCCCAATCCGCCCCCGCCCAAGCCAACTCGGACAAGTGCTGGGATGTCTCATCCAAGGAGACCCTCGCCCACAACGGCGGCGGCGATTCGCTGGGCATCGTCTCCATGGTGAAATGGACCATCCAAAAGTACAACGCCGACCCCAAGCGCGTCTTTGTGACGGGTGTCTCCTCCGGCGGGATGATGACACAGGTCCTGCTTGGCTCCTACCCCGACGTGTTCGCCGCCGGCGCGGCGTTTGCCGGGGTGCCCTTTGGGTGTTTTGCTCCGGCGGGGAATAACACTGGGGCATATGGGTACTGGAGTGATGACTGTGCTAAAGGGAGGGTGACGAAAACCCCGGCGGAGTGGGCGGGGTTGGTGAGGGGTGCATACCCGGGGTATGATGGGTGGAGGCCGAAGGTGCAGTTGTTTCATGGGACGAGCGATGAGATTTTGGATTATGTTAATCACCAGGAGGGGATTAAGCAGTGGGCGGAGGTGTTGGGGTTGGGGAGTACGCCGGTGAGTGTGACGGCGAATACGCCCGTTAGTGGCTGGACGAAGAGCGTGTATGGGACGGATGGGTGGTTGGAGGGGTATAGTGCTGCGGGGGTGCCGCATGATATTCGGGTGCAGGAGGCGACGGTGATGGCGTTTTTTGAGCTGGCTTGCAAGGGGGAGGATTGCTTTAGGTGGGGGGATGGGGAGTGGTGCGATGCTGAGCCTACTGCTACTTCGAGTTCCGCAGTGGTGACTACGACCAAGGCTCCGGTTACGACGAGCAGTGCTAGTTCGACCAGTTCCAAGGTGACTACCACTAGCACTTCTACCACGAGCTCGAGGGTGACGACTACGTTTGTGACTTCGGCTTCGACTGCTGCGCCTGCGCCTGGTCAGACTTTGTGGGGACAATGGTGAGTTGGAGCATGACCACTTGATATTGGGCAGTGGCTGACATGATTTACAGCGGTGGTACGGGATACACTGGCGCAACAAGATGCGCGACAGGCACTTGCACAACGTACAATCCCTACTACGCTCAGGTAAAGCATCTGACCCTTGACATCTCCGCCTCTGCTCATCGGGCTGAAGCTGACATTTGATCACAGTGCATCCCAACACAGGGAACTTGGTGAAGAAATCAAGTGGTGAAGGAAAAATCACAGTAGGGAGGGCGAAAAGTGATGAAAGAGTGTGTAAATATTGTCAAAGCTACATAAAGATTCCTTAGATGTCCAATCTGCCCTCAACAAAATGCTGAGAAAAAGCCAGTTGTCGAAAGGCGCCGAGAGCAGGCCGAAACAAAGTACAGGACCAGAGTTCATATCCCGCTCTATCCATTTTCCTCCTCGTCCTAAGCACCTCGTTTACCCATCTTAGAACCACCCACCATCACCTGTGCCGGCATTATCCACTACAAATTCACAGTTCCAAAACCCAAGCGAGTAGATGACCTTTCCCAACCATGTTCCAACATGAAGTATTCTTGGCGAGTGCTATGCTTGAGGGGTAAGGGTAGGTGACCCAAGGGCTTGCTTTGAACCATGTGTTGGTTGGATTCAGCAGGGCGTTTAAGTGGAGGCGATCTGCTCACCGCCGACGCCGGCGATGATGCCATCGACGGGGACATCGACGTCGTTGTTGCTCAGGACGTCGGCGTCGTTGAGGTTGTCGGTGATGATGAGGTCGTCGAGGTTGACGAGACCTTCCTCGAATTGAGGGCGAGGGGCAGCGAGGGCCAAGGTGGCGAAGAGGGTGAGGGCGATGGTGGTGAACTGCATTTTGATGGTTTGGTGGGGGTGTTTGGCTTTGGGAAAGCGTTGAAGAGTTTGTAGATGAGAGTGGTGGGAGGTGTGAGTGTTTGTTTGTTTGTGAAACTGGTGGATGCTGATGAGGAAAAGACTGCTTGATGGGAGGAGAGGATGAGGTCTTATATACACTTTTCGATGCTTTGGATTCATGGCATCAACTCCTTTGGTTCCTCCCTTCACTGTCACGGGCTGGGTGCCTGTCGGCAAAGGACCATCCCAGCCACTGATGGCGATATCCGTCTGGTCCATCACCTGCAGCCCGTGGGCCGTTGTGGTGATTAACAGCTCATGATCGGACCGGTTCCAATTACTTCCAGACATTCCCGCTGGTCCCTTGAGAAACGACACGTTCAAATTGATGTGCCCTTGACTGCTTTGGGTGTTGTGCTCGTGGATGTTGACTGATAGGCGGTGTCGACACTCTAGGACGCTTGGACGTTGTTTCTCTCAGACCAATATCCAAGATTGAAGCCACGAGGATCTCGCCGAGCAAGGGGTTTACCCAGGATGCGGGAGCTCCCGCCCTCGGACGGTTATTTCTCCATTTGGTGAGGTTGTTTCGGATCACCGGCGGGAGATTTGTCGATGACAACAAAAGAAGAAAGTGTCGATACCAAAGCACAAACGTTGATCCGTGGTGGTTGGTCCCACTGGTAGGTCTCACTCAAGACGGCACAAATGCAGGGACGTCACAACCATCCAATCAGAACTCCCAATCGCAAGTGGTTTTCTCCAAAGGGAAAAGGATAGCGAGATATCCCTTGAGCGAGACAGCAAGACCGCATCGGCGTTGTTCCTCCTGCGCTGTGGTAGATCTCAATTGTCTACTGTCTGTGCGAGCGGTTCGAGATGCCCTGTGTTGGCAGATAGCAAAAGAAAGGCTTCAAAGTCGATGAAAAAGTACGGCCAATTCTCCGTGTGAACGACGCGCAAACGTTCTGGCTGGCTCTCATGAAAACTTCTGCACGGTCCAATTTCCAAATCCATTTGATGAAGGGCTTAACACCAGCTCTTCCAAAGAGCGTTGCAAGTTCCAACCCCTCCACCTCCAAAGTTCATATTGCACGACGATGAAGTCATTCCCCCATCACCGCTTCATCCTCTTGTCACCAAAATACCAAATTTCGACCGTGCAAAGCTCTGGTATGCATCCCACAACCACAGCATGACGTTGTAGTTACCACCACCACATTGAAATAATGGCATCATGTTTGCCCAACAACACCCGCAGAGATCCGTGCCAAGTGCCTTAAAAACATCCCTCCATCTTGCTCCATCATCCACCCTCTATTTCCCCAAACATCGCTCATCACATCCATCACCCTTTACCAGCCCCCAAAAAACTCAGCTTATCCCAACCCAAACCCAAGTACCTAAACTCCAACAAAATGCCCATCACCTTCCCCTCCGACCTCTACACCACCGACCCCAACTTCACCACCCTCTTCCGCCTCCTCGACGACTTCGAGACCTACTCCCGCGAAGTCCAAGATGAAGCCCCCTCCCAAGTGGTGACCTCCCGTCCTGCAGGAGGAGGAGGCGGGGGCCGCCACCGCGCCCGCGGCCCCCGCCCCCGCTTCGACATCCGCGAAACCCCCAAATCCTACGAGCTCTACGGCGAAGTCCCCGGGATCGACCGCAAAAACATCCACATTGAGCTCACCCAGGAAAACGTCCTCTTGATCCGGGGGCATATTGACCGCCCGTATGAGACGGGTACCTCCCCTGCTGCTCAACAGAAGGGGGAGGAGAAGGAGAAGGAGAAGAAGGAGGGGGAGAAGCAGAAAGGGAAGGAGGAGGAAAAGAAGGAGGAAAAGAAGGAGGAGGAAAAGAAGGAGGACGTTGATGAGAATGTCACGGTGAGGTATCTGTTGAAGGAGAGGTTCGTTGGAGATTTCTGCAGGGAGTTTTCGTTTCCGGGTCCGCTGCAGGAGTTGGATATTGGGGCTAGTTTGGAGGGGGGGATTTTGAAGGTGGTTGCGCCGAAGCAGCAGGTTGCGAAGGGGGGGAGGAAGATTGAGATTCAGTAGGTAGGTGCCTAGTGAGTGGGCTTGGAATTTGGTTGAAGAAGAGAGGAAGAAAATAAGTGATGTAATTTAGTGAAGATTACGTATGTATGTACTGTGAAAAGGTATCTCGTTTGTTCATAGTCTGTCATTATTCCAACTGCGCATCCGTCTGTGGTTGTCAGCGCCAATCTCACGCTCATGTTCTATAATATAAACGTACCTTTAACACATCACTAATACCTCGACCGCGACCTATGCACCCGAGCAGGCGACCGCACTTCCCTAACCTCGATACTCCTGCTCCTGCTCCTGCTCCGACTGCTCCTCGACCTGCCCCTTCCATGATGGTGGTGATGGTGATGGTGACCACTGTGCCTGCTGCCGCTCCTCACTCTTTCTTCGTGGTAGTAACTCGGCTGTTTCTCCCGCTGCGACAAGCGCTTGATGATCCAGATAATGAGAATGACCGCAACAAGCGTTCCGATGACGATGCCCGCGATTTCGCCTCCGTTTAGACTTGAACCAGAGCTGACGGTAGTGGCGCTTGGTGGGACAGTTACGACCACCGGCTCAGAGGTGCTGACTGTGGTCGCAGGGACGAAGACTGTTTGTGTGCCGCCGACCAGGACGGTGGTGTCAGGTACTTCGGTGGGAATAGGGCCCCAGACGGTGACTGTCGCGACTTGGCGGACGTCGACTTGGCGGATGTGATTTTGTTCGGGTACGAATGGCGGCGCCATGGTTGGTGATAAACAATTTTAAGTTTTAAGATGGAAGTATAGTAGTAGCTTCTCAGCCCTAAAAGACGATGCCAGACAGTGTGAGGAGAAACACACTGATCAGCAAGATGAGGAGGGCTGGTGGGGACTGATTGACATTTTTAAAGTCGCAAGATTTCCTGTTCCTGTGCCTGGCTGGATGGTGGTCAGTGGTGATGTCATTGACGCCTGTTGGGCCGGCCAGTGGACACGATGTAACATCCCAGTCGAGTAAGTGCCAAGACACCTGCCGAACCAATACCATGATGAGGATGTGCCAGACGTGCATGCCCGAGGCACTTCGAAATCTTTGGCTGTCCTCCGAGATCTTTGGTTGTGGTGTTGTGCCTTGTGGTAAGCTTGTCACTAGCTCTCCATTTTTCCATTCATGGTGTGTTGAACGTGGTTCAAGTCTGAGAGTAAAGAAAAACCCTTCACAAAGCGCTTGCCCCCAAGTAGCACCACGTCGTAAATTAGTGAGGGGTTGATAGGGGCTCAATGGCAATACACTCGACGTGCAGGTTCATGGGTAGCACAAGACTGTGTAGAGGTAGTACCTACCTAGGTAGGTAATTTGCGGCCCCAGCTGAACAGTGAGACCACGCAGGAGAATGATACCTTAGCTCGACATCAAGACCAGACCTATGTGTTGCCTACCACGCTGTGGACAAAAGAATAGGTACCTTAGGTACTGCAAGTGTCAGACATGCCTCAAGACATGGTCAAGACACCTTGCAAGATCGTACCTGGATAAGTATCAGACAGAAAGCTTGTTGCATGCCACACCCCGGCAATACTATCAACAAGCAAGGTGGGCACTTTACGTTCAGAAATTTCAAAGTGACAATTGATCCTGGAAATCATGGTGAATCAAAAAAACCGCACAAGATTTTATTATAGTTCCGTGTGTGCTCTGCTATCAACAACACGAGAAGTGAAAGGTACCTCTCTGTAGGTATAGAGTATAAACGCAGTTTGAATTCGACAAGAGCCTCCCAAATGATTGGTTCATTTGAACAAAAATCCCGAAAACGAAACAAGTCCCCAAATCCGATAAATGCCAAGTTGAGTTGCGATGATGCCCTTTGTTCTTGTTGTTGTTGCTGTGAAATATGACATGGCTGTTGTTGGAGTGTGTGTGTGTGGGCCGAACGATCCATGATGTCTGGCTTTCCCCTTGGTGATGAGTGTCGTATGTCCTTGTGCCCGGGGCTGTGTGAACCACCTCGCAAGAGGCGTGCTGTGTATGTCCGATATTTGTCTAAACATGAAGATGATGAAAGATAGCCGTAACCTGAAGAAATTGCGACCGAAATTCCACAAAAGCCCGACCCAAGCGATCCACCATGCCGTGGTTCATTTGGCTGAGGTTCATTTCCCAGCCATGTCATGAAATGTGTGTATGTTCTTTTGTTTCTTCTTCTTGTCCCTTGCCGAGAAATAACCAAAACAGAAAACAGAAAGTGAGTGTGGAAAAGCCAGATTACCAGATTATTTTTCATGTACCCTGTCTTTCCCTCCAAATTTTCAACATCAAAGTCATGCTGTCGCTGGCGGTCCCCAGCTTACTGCGGAACCAGCACAGTGAGCTGGTAGGTCTGACCAGCCCTAATGTTGGTGATGCGAGGTTCGGGAAGAACCTTGCCCGACTGCCTGACGGTGACCTCGTCGACATCGCCACGGCGGATGTCGAGGTGGAAAGTGGCACCGCGGAATTGGCGAGTGACCTTGATCGAGTTCCAAGCACTTGGCAGCTGGGGTCGGATGGTCAAGCCCTCAGCATCGCCACGAAGACCACAGAGGCCTTCGATGAAGCAGCGGTATACCCACGAAACAGTGCCCGTGTTAAACAGCTGACTGGAGCGGCCAGCTGTCCGTGGGAACTGCTTCCAAGCGCCGCGGTAGTAGTTAGGGATGTAAATCGGGAGCTGGCCGCGCTGGCGATAATCCGCATCACTCGGTCCCGGAATGAGTTGTCGAAGCAAGGTGTAGGCTCTGTCTTGCTCGCCCCCAAGATTGTACAAACTGTGGACGAAAAAGACACCGGCATGGTTGTACACAGCAGCGTTCTCGGCCGAGCCAATGGCCTTTTGCGTCACACGGCCGATGTCCTCGCGCATCTTGGTGAAAGGTGGGGCGAACATCTGGATGCCGTACGGGGTGTTGAGATGCTCATCGACCTGGGGCAGAATCCTGGATATTTGCTCCTGGCTCGCGGCGCCGCTGAGGATCGCAAATGTCTGGGGGTTGAGCCAGATACGGCCCTCGACGTCCTTCTTAATGCCGAAGGTGACGTTGTCGTCGGTGATACCACGAGCAAACCAATCTCCATCCCAGAGGTGCTTGTTGGCCGCCTCATTGCAGGCTGCGGCACCCGCACGGTAGCGCTGAGCCAGGTCGGTCCTGCCTTCGTGCTCGCAAACATTGGCCCAGAGATTCGCGGCAAATGCTGTCGCCAAGGTGAGCCAGCCGGAAACACCCCTCCCCTTGTAGCCGACCATGTTCATGGGATCACACCAGTCGCCTTGCGCAATGTAGCTTAGACCGCGTTCGTCCCGTAACCTCAAGAGCCAGTCCATGGCACGGCTGAACCTCTCAAAGACAGTGAATTCATCACCGTTGGAGCTGCGAACCTTCTCCTTCAGCAGGCCATAATCACCGGTCTCGGCGAGATACACCTCGAGGGTGACGGGAAGCCACACGCAGTGATCGGTGTGGGGGATCTGGTTGATGTACTTGAGCTCAGCACCCTCGGCCAGTAGAATGCCATCCGGCATGGCCCCACTCTCCTCCTGTTGTGATACAGCGGTGATGAAGGCTTTCCTGGTGACCTCAGGCTTGATGAAGTTCATGCCCATGTTGTCCTGGAGGTAGTTGCGCGTCTGCGGGTCAGTGGTGAGGCGGTTGACGTCGCCATGGTAGTAGACCTGGCGAGGGAGCCAGTTGTTGACAAAGTTGTCCAAATCCTTGTCGGGAGTCTCGATGCGCAGGCAGCCCTGGCCGCGGGCCATGTAGGCGGCATACTCGTCGGCGGTGCGAACAAAAGCTTGCTTGCTCAAATAACGATTGCGCATCGTCTGAATCTCAGCTTCGTCATAGGCGGGGCCAAACATGAAGCGGTACTCCCGTTCGTCTCCCGCCTTAAGCGCCAAGCGATACTGCACGGCGGCTGTCGGAGTCTCGTAGCGCGCGTCACCACCGCTCAGCTGCGGCTCCTGCAGCCCTGACGGGTTGTGGAGCCCACCCTCACCCTCGAAGTTTTGTTGGTTGGCCTCCCATGAATCTGGCGTCGTCTCGCAGATAAAATACGTCTTGTCCTTGAGGTACTTGTTCTTGAAGTACTCAGCCGCCTTTTGGTACGGGGTTACGCTGCTGGCAACGATGCCGACCAGCTCCGGATTCCACTCGGCCGACTGGTTCATCCACGACTTGTAGCCAATGGGAAAGTACGGAGTAACACTGATCCTGCGCGGGCGTCCAGACACATTGGTCACCTTGATGGTCCACAACTCGGCCACATCGTGAGTCGGAAGGCCCATCACCATCTCGACACGGATGCCGTTGAACTCGACTGCCCAGGCTACGTCGCTCTTGCCGGCCGAGAAGACGAATCGATCTGGGACGGTGCGGACTGGCTCATGGGGGCAGAGAAGAGATGACCGGATTCTTCGTCCTTGATGTACACAAAGCGGCCTGGGTGGTGGGCATAGTAATTCGGCTCTGGCTGCATGAAGGTTTTGGCCTCGAGATTGGGGGCATGGGCATACTTGGCCGGCTCTGGCTGCATGAATTGGGCAGTGGCATATCCACGGCAGGTGATCTGGACCATCATTTTCTGGTTCCACAGGAAGCCGGCCGCCTTTGGCATGACGGTAGGGCTGGTGAGCTCGTAGCGGTCGCCATTGTGCGTGGGACGCAATATCGTCGCTTCTTTTCTCATCTTGGCGGCTTTTGTACCTTAAGCGCGGCGGCTCCAGTTTGGCGGGAGGTTCGGGAGGGTCGGGATGGAGGGATGGGAGTGGGAGGCGGTCTTGCTGCGAGTGCGGTGAGATGGTGTTGTGTCTTTTTTTGGTCTTGTGTTTATCTTATCTCAAAGAGAGCTCCTGAGACGGAGGAGGGAGAGATTAAGAGGCTGGGATCTGATGGGATTCCAAAGAATGGGTCCTGGGACTGCCGATTTTTTTGTGAATTCAACTTCCGAAACTCGGAAAAGCGCAAGAGCCAACTTCATGGCACACAAGAGCGCGGCCCAGGGGGCGTGAATGTTACGAGGGAGCCCGCGACCTCTCAGCTGACCAAATCCCGCCCCAACATTTCCCATCTGCAGGGGCTCAACCGGGAGAATTGCTGCATAAAATAGCTCACCGCTTGTTCTCTGGGCACGAAAGCACGGGATTTGGCAGCCTTGGCTGGACGGTGAACCGTCATACCAGTCACAACAATACCACGGAACACGCCCACCGACGCCCCGCCCGAGGATCACAGAGATGACCTGTCACCTCTGGACCTGTCTCGAATCTCTTTTTTCCCGGTGCTCGGGTGAAGGCCTGACGAGGTGTGTAGCTGTGGAACCACCGAGGTTGGGCCATATTAACCATTCTGATAGAGCTGCCGGCCTGTGTTTTCAAAGCTTCAAATAAATGGCGTGAGAGGTGCCGAGGGGGGCTGCTTCGGTGCGGCAGTGCCTGCGGATGCAAATTGCAGCATCCGGGACCCTCTTTTTGCAAACTGACAGGGCGTTGGGCGGGTCCGATCAGCGCCCCCCACGCGTCCCCCAGGCGCTGTTCCAGACTTCCAGCGGCATCCCCCCCCGGCGTCCCGAACTTTCTCCAGTTGCCCACGCGGGGGACTGGGTTGCTAACTTCATCCGGGACTCCATTGACCATCTTACAACTAATTCAGACGGACTTTTTCAGACCAGATGACCTGGACACCCGCTGCTATCTGTATTCAGGCGGAACCTTCGGCGGATTCTCCTGTTGCCCAACCTCCCAGTCACCCAATTCGCGCTCCTATCTCGGACGAAACTACAACCCCAGCCGCCATTCGTTGATGCCCAGTCAGATGATTGTGGGAAAATGCAAGCTCCGCACCGCCATGGGCGTCCCACAAGCAGGAGACAAGGCCCACTAGGCCGAAAGCAGCAGGCGCAAGGAACCTTGGCCAGAGATTCCATGGAATTCCTGAGATCGTTGAATAAATTGACCCCCGCAGCCGACGCCTTGATATTAATTGATTTTGTGATGGAAACACAGCGGCAGAATCGACCCAGAATAAACCCGGGTTTCGAGTCCAGCAACATGACATCACATGCGAGTGTCAGATCCACTTGGGTGTCAAGCGAGACGGCAGTCGCGGCAAGCTGTTTTGTTGATTTTGCCCGGCCGGTGAGGTCGTTGACCGTTCGGGCAGAAGAGGGCTTGAAAGGGGCACAAACGGGGCGTCTGAGGGCGCAAAAAGCTCGGAAAAGTGTCAACAACAACATTCCCAGGCACTTCTTGGCCTGAACGTTCAAATAAGAACCACACTATCAAATCTAAAAGTAGGGATGGATCCCACAGGGCCCAAATCGGGATCTCCCGGTTGCAGATCCGACAAGTTGGGAACTCGGGAGCAAACGGCTCGCTAATCTCCCCCGCAAAATCAAGCTCTTGGCGTCTGGAGGTTGCAACCGGTACCTTGCAGCCTGTATGGCTGTGTAGGATGTTTTGGTTGGTGTCGAGATGGTGGAGGGTGACCTGGGTTGGCCTTTGTAGGCCTATCGCAACGAAGGCCACCAAGTTGCGACGATCACGGGTCTGTCTCCCGCGCGGTGGGCGACTCAGGAGCGCTGGATTGTTGAGAGAAAAGGCGGCGACTTCATTGGCTGGACATCTCTTGTCTCACCCGACCCTTTCCCAGCAAGGTCTTGGCAATATCGATCAATCATTCTAATAAATGTCAGGAATGCCGTACGCGTGCCTCCAAGATGGAGTTACATCGGGATTGTTTTTGTTTGAAAAACGACGGCGGAAAATACTCACTGCTTTCATGTGTCTTATGGCACCGTTGAGGCCCAGACTTGCTCCTTGTTGGGTAACTGTCAAATGACCCTCGGAAAACGTTGTGAGACATTGAACGCCCGCATTGAAACACATTGCAATGTTTGGCCCGATCGCGACAGGACTGTTGCTTGGGATGGTGCAACAACATTACCAAACAGCATTTGACATGACACAAGATCCATGGGAGTGTGCACAAACTCTGACAAGACCAAATTAAGGGGCTGGGCCCAACCTATTCTCGAGATTCTGGGCTTTGGGTCACAAGGACGCTGTCGTGGAAAACATTGGATTTTGCGAGCACGCCCAATTGCAACCACGGGTCCGATCTCGGAGACTAACAGCTTCCTTGCACTTTCCATGCAGAGCATCATGCACAGGGGTTGCATGCGAGATCAAACTGTCAAAGATCGTGATCGAAGCCGAAACCGGGACTTCGGTGGTAATTCACCCGGCATATCACCGATTTGGCCTGGGCGATATCAAACGGCCCTGAGTCGAGGCGACTGGTATCCTCTTTTGGGCGAAACACAGGGGGCACTAAGGCATGGAGCACACCATCAACTGAATGGTTGGAAACTAAATTGTCAAATCAGAATCCTCCCAAGCCAATCGTGGCCATAAGATCCGGCCTCATAGGTGAATACAGCCACACATCACACCGTGGTTGGGACTGATCAAAAAGGTGACCAGCAACCGTTCTTTCTGAGCGAACAAGCCACGGTGGCGTACCTCATTACTTCACCCAGCCACCCCCTGTACCCCTGAACCGCGAACCCCCTAAGCTCCCGCTGAGCCTTTGAGTGCTTGGAACTCAACCCAACACTCCGACCCTGGGTAGCACTCCGTGATACATCACGCATACGTGATGAGAATACCAACTTGAGACAATACTGAGGCCATCAAAACTTCCCCATCACTACAGCAAAGACGCGCTTTGTCAAATGTTGGGACCAGGGCCTCCCATAGCTCCGACGAAGACAGTACCGGAGGCGTAAATTGGGTCTGTTGAAATTTGAGACTCATTCTTTGAAGGACTCGGAGATCGGGCATTTCTAAGGTTTCGGTGGGTTTTGGGCATGTGAGAGCAGAGCCATGTATCTCCAAGGTGGACCCCAAATTCTTTCCAGGGCCGTCCTATGATTACTTCCAGTGGCGGTTGGTGTTTACCTACTACAGTTTTCTTTCCAAACCAGACGTACGACTCGGAGGAGTCAGAGTGTCGTTGCAATTTGTCGACATCTAGCAATAATCGGGCAAGAACAGCTTCAGGTTCACCAAATTACCGCGGTACATTCGCAACGTACCCAACACAAGCAGTCAAACACAAGCACTATCTCCGTCGGGAAAAGCCTGAGCATACATTTAACCTAGGAAATGAACACCGATGGAGGGAGCTACAGTCTACCTAGGCCAGGTGCACAGATACAGACGCCCCAACAAACACCCAAATGCCAGAACAATGTCACGGGCAGGTCAAGCCGGCCTGGCAGTTTCACAGCTCGACGCCTGACTTAACCTTGAACCACGATCGAGCATACCTACCTACTTAACTTAAGTAGACCAGCCGATCTTTTGCGCAATACCCTGAACTCACTATACATTTCACCCTTATGGAAACCGCCCACAACAACAGGGGATCAAAAAACTCCAGCTGCCCTGCCTTCACTTACGATAGCGGCCCACTCGACCTCCCAAGGTCCTCTCATGGTCTGAACGATGAAAACTTATTTCCCACCACTTACCTACATACCTACCTAAGTTCAGCTTGTTTAACCACTTTACTCTCTAGTTGTCAATAGCCTGAGACTCATTACATGTAGCGACCTGGTGGTGAAGGTAGATGGAGCTCCAGGGCTCAAGCCGATGTGTCAGCTCGTTGAGACTAGGTACCTAACCTTGGACCATGGGAGCCTTATGCAGCGAGTTTCTCTTTGTTACTAATGACCAGTAAGTCTATAAGGGAGCCAAGAAGGTGACAAGATAATACGTATATTGAGATGTATCTACAGAGGAAAAGAAGAGTGGGAGAATAAGTCTTATGTCCTTACTTATACTCCTTCGGGGTAGTGGTGTAAGCGGGTGAGGCTCGGTCTCCGAGTGAGCATGAGCCCGAGGTTGACCCCGAGGCGTTAGGCTAACAGATATCCCTGGCATGGTGAGGCTCAACTCCTCAGCTACTTTGGTGAGTGAGTTACAACACCAACATGAAGACTGGCCTAATTCGATCAGTCGTGGATTTCCCCTTTGGTGACTCATGTTCCTCAGGTGCATACCACATGGATGGATGCAAAAGTATCCTGCTGTAACAGATTCTGGTTCAAGTTCATGATGGGAGTTTGCTCGCTATGGCGGAGGCCCTGGGAAGGTGTTGTTTCCTGAATCTTGTTCGCTTGGACGTCACTTGTTGTGTTTGACATCACACAATCTGACAACTGGAATGAGTGCGGCCACCGTCTCAGCTCTTGTTACTGCCGTAGCTAACTGCCTTGTTGCCTCTCCACAATAACCTAGAACTTTATGGGGAACACTAGGCACGCTGAGACCCTGCCTTCCTGGGTGGCAGGCGGGTCGGTTATACCTGGATGCTCTGGTGTGATGATCTGAAGTGCCCCTTAGATTTTGCAACGTCTAGAAGAGGAGCCTGATTACCTACCTTGATGCCTGGGTGCGCAGTGGCATACCCGAACAAGGCTGGTGCCAAGTATGACTGGTTACAGTGATCATTTCGAGTTCTTCCGGCTCAATATCAGGTATATGCCGTAAACTCCTAGCTTTCGGGGAGAACTGTGTTGATGTTCTGTCTACGTCTGTTGGCCAGCCTTGGCTCACAATCTTCTGCTTGACGGGCATCTTAGACAGCTACTCTGAAACCCATCAGCATCCCATTGGCATCGTCTCAAAGTTCAGCAGAAGCACTAGCAGCCGTACCTGATGTGGCCGTTGCGCCTACTTGGTCTCAGCTGGGAAACACGTGTTGATCAACTTTAGCACCACTACCACATGGCGCATAACATGCTCATCTTTTGCTCTCTTGGTATCTAGTGCCACATGTTATGCAGACCTTTGCCGTCTGCCCTATCACACTTGCCATGGACATGGTCGGATCCATTATTCAGGGGCAGGGACAATGGTACCAGGTAGGTATTTTTACCAAGTCACCGGAATTGATGACGGTTACCTTACCTAGGCTCGCAACATCCCTGTCTCTACCTACCTACTGTACTTACAACGTTGAATCAGAAGGGAGGACAGCTTCCCACTGAGTCACTCAGTCCTTGGCGAGGTAGGTCTGTGGTTGAGGCTGAGAATCGAGTCCGTGCATGCGAGTGCCTATAAGTTGCCCCCTCTCCTTGGCTGCTGGAGTGTTGGTGACAGGATGAACCATGTAAAGCGAGCCCAACGGTCTGGTAAAAGCCCCTTGATGGAGATCTTCATTGGGCACTTTTGATACTGGGATAACCAAACCTCTCGCGCAAATATTCCATGCCAGCTAGTGAGGGGCGCACAATATCGCCTCCTTAGCTAGCAAGCTCAGTGTATCCGCTTCTCAGCTTCACGATCAAAAACTTCATTCCAAGAGTCAAAACTCATGAGGTAAACAGGACCAGGTGATGAGGGAGATGATAACCTTTTGAAGCTGAATCTCCGGCCCTACAACGTCGGTTCGAACTAGTGCCGTGATACAGCACGGACTGGCTGTCGCGTGGCGTTGACACCAGCCTGTGAGCCTTGCCGAAAGCTCCGTGATAGTGTGTTCTGAATTCCAAACCAAGTGGGAGTGAACATTATTACAAAAGAGGTCTAGAATCGGGGTATAAAAGAAGCCCGAGAAAATCATGTTGACGATGTGACGCTGCGATCGTGGGTGCCAATGTCAGCCAGGGCTTGCCGCGCAGGAACGACATTCTGGGCCCAGTTAGCAAGCTTTCTTGGGCGTCGCTCAATGCGACTCTGTGGGGAATGACAGGTGCACCAGTGGAGTTATGACTCTCGAAGTTTGGGTGGGGTCATTTCAACAACGGCGCAGAAGCCCGATTTGGAGAAGGTCGAGGTGGTGGCTGGCTTAGAACGGCCTGTTGGCTGGTTGGCCATGTTTTGGGACGTTCCTCGAGTCTGCTGTGCATCTATCACATGGAAGTTCGCGGCGATGTTTGACTGGCATCTGCACTAGCTCTGCATCTCTGAATTCGAAACAGTTGACAATCATTGAGGTGAAGTCCCTCATTGATGAAGGAGGGAGGTTGAGAGCGGGGGAGCAAGTGGAAAAAGGTGGAGGCGGTGGAGAAGCTCCCCGGTTTTGGGTAATTGCGGGTCCTGTCACTCGTTTGCACGTTACATCGCGCTTGGGCTAGCGGTCCGTGCACTGCTTGGCAATGCTTGGATTGCTGTGGACGCGATCTTTGCAACCCCAACTTCCAAATCTCAATTCATCGAGCAAAGCCGTGAAAAGGGCAGCTCTCCGAAACTCCATAATGTCTCCGATAATCGCGCACATTACGCCGCCGCCAGCTTGGTTGGAATGGCCGAGTCCGAGCATCCGACGACCATCCACTCCGTCGGCGTCCCAGAGGCTCCATCGAAGACTCTGCGAACAAATCCCTGGTGGATCGGGCGGAAAGCCCGTTCGGGGCACAGCTTCCATGCATCCACCAAGCATATCATCAATACAGGATTACTGCGCAGCATGTGTAGCGGCTTCATCCAATACCCTATGCAGCTGTCCCTCTGCTCGCAGCACAAGTCAGCCACCTCGCGCCCAATTTATCCCTCGTGTCTCCGTTCCATGTCAGCTCTGCTCGACCATCGTCAAGGCCACCATGAATCCGAACAGCTTCGCTCCCACGCTCAACGACTCGCAATCGCAACTGGTGTTCGGCTTTCTGGGCAGATGGCAGAGCCGTGACTATTGATGCTCGCTGTCACAAAAGGATGTCACTTGCAGGCGGTTGGCGCCGCACTGACGCAATATTCCCACAGGCTTGACCATGGAGGATGGCGGTGAGACAGCTTAAACCGATTCCCACATGGCAGCCAGGCCCTGCACACCACACATCTCACACATTCCCACCCCCAGGAGAAGTCGCACACCGGACCGTCAACAGCGCGGGATGCTACGCACTGCGCGGCACTTGGCACTCCTCTCCAACCAGCGGTGTCGACTGGGGTCGAGACCTTCGTTTGGTCTGTGCGCCGACCGTGCGAGTCCAATGGTTTTGGAGAACCAGACTGGAAGCGAGTCCGGGATGCGAGATGGTTACCAGTTTCTGTTGAGTATCTATCAATGGCCAATGCGTATATCTGATTCCTACCCATTCAACTCTTCAATATTCAGCTCGCCACGCCGTCGTCAACCCTATCAAGCCTATCAAGCCCATTGTCAGCATCAGAAAAGCGCGCCTGACGTGCAAAATCCTTGAGCCTCTCACAGTCGCCGAAATATCGCTGCCTTGCCACGAGGTATGCGGGTGCTGACTACGATCTCAAATCTCCTCAGGAAAAAGAAAGCAAGCCGGCAGTGTGAGGTCTCAAAATGGGCAGCGCAGATGCCAGACTCCTGAATTGGTAAGGGTCGATGCAGCTAGCACATCTTTTTGCGGGAAGAGGAGGGGCACCACGGCGAGCTATCACCAACTTGGTCAAGTCGCTTTATCTCGCCTCCAGCACCCCATCACGGGGGGATATCCAATGACCGACGCCGTTTCGACTATTTTCTGGGGAATCCTGGAGCATAACGGCCAGCCAGCTAATTACACCCGCAAGCTCGAGGCCAGCCGGTGGAGTTTATGCCAGATCTTGGAGTATGTACATAATTAATATGCGGAGCGACAGGTCCGATATCTTCAGCTTCAGGCCGATCCAGCCGCAAGTCACCGTCTGCTTCTCCACGCTACAAACACGATGCCTTCGTCTGGTGCGGTCGCCAAGCAACAAGCCTTCCTGCCTAAGCTAAGAAGGAATTTTGGTGACAAGCACTCCCATTTTGGCTGCTTACTCCCCGCCGCTGCCCGCGAGGCAGGCGACCAGAAAGGCACAACAGGAGGGGAAGCATCCGTAGTACATATCGGCTTCGGCACAGGCCAGAACATCAGACGATTTTGTGAACTCCAGGCTGCGGGTAGGCACACCAAAACCGGGATACAAAAGACTCGGCGTCGCATCAGAGTATCGCGTGGCGTTCTTAGCTGCTCAAGAGGTCTTGTGGCTAACCAGGAAGGGTTCTTCAGGAAAGATCACACCCCCTCCTTGTGCGGCCAAGGGCCTCGGACGATATGAAGAGCTGCTCAAGGGCGGGGCTTTTGGCAGCAGCCAATTTCGAGGGGCACAACTGCGAATGTTCGATAGCGCTGCAGAACAAGAGTCCGCGCTCATCCAAGACGGGCCCAATAACAACCCCTGCGCTAACCAAGAACCCCCCGAATCGGTTCCTGGTTGCTGGTGTTCAACATCCCGGTCCAGCCCAGTAGCACGGAGGCACAAGGAATGGCTGCTCCTCAGCCCCCGAGTCTCTCATAAGCGTCATCTTGACCAGTCGTGGCGGGCACCTTTCTTTTTGTCAACTCTATTTTCACTCCATCCACACTCTTTCTTTCCTTCTGCAGCCCGCCTGCCGCCGCCTAGCCGTCCGGCCTACCCAGGACAACGAGCCCTTTCCCACGTCAACAAGGAGGTCTCTTCAAGTGCCGGACCCGGACCCTACGGATACATATGCGGGATCCCGCCCCGCTGTCGTGACCCTGAGTGTGGGTGTCATTGCTGAGTTCCATCCACGACCGCCTGGGCCGAGACATCAGAAGCAACAGCAATCATGAGTACCATGCGTGGCCTCACCGAGGCCGAGGCGGACCACATCATCGCCATCGAGCAAAGTTGCTCGGCCATCTCATTGTTGGGATGCCTCTTCGTCCTCGTCACCTTCTCCGTGTCCGATGCCTTCCGTCAACGTGCCGTCAACCGCATGGTCTTTTACGCTACCTTTGGCAACATGTTGACGAACGTCGCCACATTGATGTCGAGAACATACGTTGGTGACGTAAACTCGTTTGGATGCCAGCTCCAGGGCTTCTTGATTCAGGTGTAAGCTTTGCCGACCCTACCGCCAGCTCTGTCCTGTTTCGAAGCTAACCTGTCTCCCTTCTCAGATTCATGCAAGGTGATGCGTATTGGGCTTTGGCCATGGCTATCAATGTCTGGCTCACGTTCTATCACAAATATGACCAAAGGATGCTGAGAAAGATGGAGATCGCCTACTTTCTCTGTTGCTACGGCGTGCCTTTCATTCCAGGATTTACCTTTGTCTTTGCATCGAACCACAACGGGAGACCATACGGTAACGCCGTCTTGTGGTGCTGGCTGAGGCCCGAGTGGGAGGTGTACAGAATTGCGCTCTTTTATGGGCCTGTATGGTATGTAGGCTTAAAGCGTGATGTCTCTACGAATACTGACAAAATTACAGGCTATCCATCATTATCACCATGTTTATCTATGTGCGTGCTGGACGTGAGATCTACCAGAAGCGGAGAAAGATGCTCAACTTCAGCTCCACCGGTACAGGAACAGCCGTAGGAAACGAGCCGTTTTCGCCTGTTGCGAACGAGTTCTCAACCGCCTTCAACTTCAAGACCACAGAGGTCGTTCAGACGACCGAAATTATCCAGCCGCCTGCTCCCATTGCCGCTGCTCATACCAGACCAAAGCCTGCTGGCGCTCCCGCTGGGGCTCAAGTCAAAGACCCTAACGTCTCTTATTCTGTTAACATTTCCGCCGATCCTACCGCAAACGCGCGTGTCTCCCTCGACGACGATGACCTTGAAGCTGCCGAAAGCCCGACCACATCGACATCGGTCACGAGCAGTACCCAAAAGCCCAAGCATGCTCGTGTCATGAGCAGCGGCTTCCACTCGACCCAAATATCCACCGGCAGGTCGCCCAACCTTCACGCCCGCCGGCGCAACATGGAAACCAACAACGCGACCTGGTCATACGCCAAGTGCTCCATCCTTTTCTTCAGTGCGCTTCTCATCACATGGGTCCCTTCGTCTGGAAATCGTGTTTATAGCATGGTTAACCGTGGTGAAGTGTCAAAGCCGCTGTTCTTCGCCTCGGCTTTTGTTCTCCCTCTTCAGGGATTCTGGAACGCCATCATCTACATGGTCACATCTTGGGCTGCGTGCAAGTCGCTCTGGGCCGCCATCATGCTCAGTCTCCCCAACTGTTGCGCCGGAAGGAGCAGACGGATTAGTGTTGTCGAGATTACCGACGGCAAGCCGCACCATCATACCTCGCACCACACCCTTCGAAGAGACCAAGGGTATTCTGGGCGCCAGACGGGAGTTGGGAAATGGGTCGGCAGCAAGAGTCTGCAGGAGGAAAGCACGAGCATGGAGGATTTGACGAGGGAAGGGAGATCAAATCAGGAGCGTGTATCACCGGTGTAACATTATCATGTATTTTCTTTGTTCTTTTAGGGATGTTGGAGGAAGGGGTGATGGGATGGGATTTGAAGGCATTTGATGAGAGATACCCCCCGCCCACCAAGGAGAGGGTGGGATTACTACGTACAACAAATTTTCTTTTCTTGTTTTTACTACTGGATACCCCTTTGTTTACGCAAAAGGGCTATGCGCCGTGTTTATGGTGCCTGGATCTATCATCGGGATGGTTGGCTGGGGGAGGGAGTGCACGGCGGTATACCCTGGGGACATTTTGATGATTATGTGTATCATGATAGGCTCTCTCATCACAGCATCACATTATGAGTATTGTTAATACTGGGACATCGATGACATCGTCATGTGCAGATGTCTCTCCTTGCCGTCTGACCGCTTGTTAATTCTGGGAAGACCTTACCAATGAACTGCGTCCTTTTACGATCAGATTTCTGTGGATTCCTTGCCTGGACACCATCTCTGGGATCCAAGTCGGCAGTCATCAAGCCTCCATCTCGATCGGGATAGGGCTGACAAATTCAAGGGCCCGGATTGGAAGATGAGGCTTGAACTGAGCCGCAGCTTCGCCACGAAACGGAGTATGCAATGGGGGGAATGTGTAACATCCGTCATGTGGTACCCGGATACCGTTCTTGTACACCACCAATCCCAAGGATCTGGAGACGAGGATGGTGGTGTTTGTGGGAAAGTTTAGACGAAAGAAAGAGCTGGGCCCTAACCTTGAGTTGAAGGTGAAGAGGGGGTGGTTTAAGGAGGAGGGGGCCAAAACCAGGTAAAATGTCAGGTGTTGATTTTGGGGGGGGGGGGGGCCGGGGACGCTTCTTTGCCGCCAGCTGACAGTGGTCAGTCGTCTAGGTGCCTAGGAAATTAACGTTGCGTTATATAACGATCAACGAAGCTTGTTGTCTTATTAGGCGCACAAAATTAAAAGAAATGTCTAGCGCGGCACTCTGCACAGGGCTGAGCTGTGTCTTTTGTTGGGGACTAACTTTGATGATTTGTAAGGTAGGTACCTAGGTAGGTACGGATAGGGTTTGGTGTTGTATCCCAAATAACAGGGCAGCTCAGCTAGGGTTATTTAGTGTCGCCATACCTCCTGTTCATGTGCTCTTGGCAGTGACGACTAAAAAGGCAAATTCTGGGCTTGTGGGAACTACGGAAAGTACCGCGCAGAAATGTTCTTATTAATATTATGTGCCTGGTAGTTCACGCTAATGAGATTCCATTTCCTAGGTATCTTTGCAAGGTAAGGTAAGGTGCGTCATCATGGTGGGGTGAATTGCCCCCCAATCCTTGAGGTGTGTCTGATGTCTTACAGGCGGAGGCGCAGCTGCAGGCACGTACAGTCAGCGGATCAGGCTGATCAAGTGAAGTATCTTACAAAGTGGGACAAAGTGGAATAACGGTGCGGGAAAAGAATCTGGAGAAAAGAAAGGGAGGGTTACAGCCCGCTTGAGCCGCTTTTTGCACATCTGGCCTGTAACCTTGGATCTGGGATCTTGTTGAGGGCCGGGCCGCGAGTGATCAGACCGGCCGGGAATTGAGGTCTGTTGGGTGTCTACTTGCGAGTGTCACGGTTTTGTGTGAGTTGAGGCTCTTTTGGGAGTATGTTTGTGGTACGGAGGGAAGTTTTGGTGTTTAGAGTTGCACGGCGAGTCGTTGGTAGTTCACGCGTTAGGTTTCGGTGTTTGGTGGCTGGGATGAAGGATGAAGGGGGTGTTTACCTGAAGCGGGTAAATTTTCATGATCGGAGACGCCAAATAATTCAGGACATCGCTGGTCATGTGGAAGGGGTGGGAAAGGCCATATAGGAGACTCATTATAGATAAGCCGAAAGTTGAATGGCTACCTGAAGGTTGACCTAGGATGCTCAGATCTGAACTGTGCCCCTGAACCCCTTATGTCAACCCCTAAGACAAAACAAGTCAAAACAAATATGAAGATTGAATGATGGCAAGGCGACGATGATGAATGGCAGGACCTCTTGAACCCGGCGAAGATAGTGTGCGCTGTAGGATCAGTCGACACTTTGTAGTATATTATTGCCATCTTGTTCAACTGCGAACAGGCGGGGTGTTGACACGCGTACGAGTCTCAGAGTCTGCATGGCCATGGTAATTCACCACACGGACTCGTCGTATTCGCCCATCCACTTTATGTAAACCTCGCATCAGTTAGTTATGTGCTGTGACTGGTATTGTATTATTCTGCAAAGGACGAAAGGTCAAAGGTCACTGCCCATCTATGATTGGTTTGACCAGTACCTAATTACCTAGTGGGCCGGTGCGCCAAATTTGGACCAATCATCAGCGAGCAGTGACATGCATTGGGGTTTCAAAACTCTGGAGCGCAGGCCTCTTGCCATCCACATGTCTGGAAATACCAGGGAGACATTGCTTTTTGTTTTCATTGCTCAATTTTTTAATTTTCATTTTTGGGATTGATCCGTCCGTCATTCGTTGCCAGAACCCAATGAACCGGTGAACAAACACTGGCCTCCTGAACTGTAAGCCCCGCCGGAAAATCCATCGACTGCCTCGAGTCTAACGAGCCGTAAGTCGTTCTTTTCTCTCCCATTAGTTGCCCCAACGTGTCCGGAAAATGCTACGACTCTCACCCCTATCTTCATCCCTTCGTGGGGTTCTTCCCAGACTAAGGAGCAAGCCCGTCCTAGTTCTCCGGCCCACATTCTTTCACCCAATCCTATCTTCTCTTTGCACCCGGCGAAGCATGGGCGATCTCAACAACACGGAGGCGGCTAGGGAGCGCCTGCTGCTCGCCGCCGACCCTGAGTATCGGTTTCGCTCTTTTCCAATCCACGCCTGCGATGACGACCCTGCAGTCCGCAAACAATATCGCCCATTCCTCCTGGACGACGAAATATCCAGCTCGGATTGGGTCATGAAGCTCGATCTGGCTACAGCGGCCAAGATGGTTGAGACTGAGATTCTCTCCCAAGAAAAAGACAGACTAAGAGTTCTCGTGCTCTATGGGAGTCTCAGGAGCCGGTTTGTATCCTCCACCACGGCAATGTCTCATATGGTTGCCTGCAGAAGCTGACATCGACGCCCAGGTCATACTCGAAACTCCTTGCCTACGAAGCCTCTCGCATTCTCTTTCGTCTCGGTTGTGATGTAAGAGTTTACGATCCATCGGGCCTCCCAGTCAAGGATGACGAGCAGCACAATCACCCGAAAGTCCAGGAGCTCCGGGAGCTAAGCAAGTGGAGTGATGGTCACGTCTGGGTGAGCCCAGAGCAACATGGCAACCTTGTATGCCCCGCTGAATGTCTCGACAACGTTGAATTCAGTTTAGAACTGACTGTTGGCAACAGACCGCCGTCTTCAAGAACCAGATCGACTGGATTCCGCTTTCCACTGGCAGCGTCCGGCCAACGCAGGGAAGGACCCTGGCTATCGCCCAGGTAAACGGCGGCTCACAGTCTTTCAACGCAGTGAACTCGCTACGTATCCTGGGCCGCTGGATGAGGATGTTCACTATCCCGAACCAGAGCTCCATTCCGCAAGCATGGACGCACTTTACCGACGCGGACGATCCGGTGGACGGGGGCAGCCGCCTCAAGCCCAGCTCAAACAGGGACAGACTAGTGGATTGTATGGAAGAGTTTGTAAAGTACACAATCGTTATGCGGCCGCATTTCGATCTTTTTGGGGACCGATTCAGCGAGAGGGAGGAGGCAAAGGCAAAGGTTGCTAAGTAAAAGGCGTTCGATACTTGGGTTGGTACCATTAGATGGGGTTACTCGCGAAGAGAGCAATAGATGATTAAAGTGGTACGCAATAGAGTCCGGATTCTGTTATTAATATTGCTTGCTCCTGGTGTGCGCTTGCTCTTCTGAACTCAGTTAATCGCAAATCTTATCGGGACTGTTGTCATCCTTTGTCATTGCTGTGATCAATCAGCGCAGTTACTCAGCCCCTTGCTCCTCGCATCATGATTCACAACCTACTTTCATACCTAGGTAGCCGGCCATAAAACTCTGTTGCGATTAAACTTTGGCCCATGTCCTTGATTCACTTCAATATCGTTCTCTATCCCAGGTGGAGTTACCGGGAAAAGCATTAGAGTTTATATACAATGCTTACCTATCTTTGGCTCTTGTTCTAGACGATCCACTGTGGCTGAAGTTTCCAAGTCGGGTTGACCTTACGACTGCCAAGCCATCCACCCCAGTGCTCTTGGATCATGAGGATTAAGTTGATCTGAAGTGCTCCTCGAAAGATGCTCTTAACTAATTGTACTAAGGGGTGCATCTGATTTTTCACTGCTCCTAACGGTCACGATGGGCGGTCATTTACTTCTCCAGTGTTTTTCCCCTAAGTGAATTGAGAGTCGAAGTGGAGTTGTCTCGCCCCTGAAAAAGTGTAAATACTTAAAGTTTTGTTTACGAATTTTGTTCTATTTTTCCATTTTCCTCTTAATATTTTATAAACTTTTATTGGTAGAAGATCATCGACCTTTCAGTCCCTAATCTAAAGTATCTACTTCGCTTTAACTTGTCAAGTTTGTTGCTTTTATTCCTTTTCTTAAGCCTCTAGAGGCTTTCGCCAGTTAGTACACGTCTTTTTCCCATTTATAAAAATGCTAATTCGTATGAACAACATATTTCTATGACCAAAACAGTCAAAATGGCTCAGAACGTCACCACGACGAGCTCCTGCCCATACCCTGCGTGTGGTGCGTGTGGCGGCAGTGCAGCCCGGACGCCAAGGTCGACCCGGGGGGCAGCTGCACCTTCTCCCGCCCAGCGGCTCGCGGACCCGCGGACGGCGGCAGGATCGTCTGCGACCTCTGCCGCACTGGCAAGAGGAAATGCTACCCAGTACCGGAGGCGTTCCTCTCGCGCGCCCGGGAGGTCATGGCCACGGCGCGACGCGGCGACTGCGGCGACGAGTACCAGGTCGTCCGCGGGGCACTCCGCGACGCACTCAAGGCGTTCGGCGAAGACAACGGCAGCCTCAGGGCTCGTGGAGGGTACTACCAGACGGCCCACGGTGAGGGTTGGGATACCTTGGCGTCGGCGTCCAACGTCCGGCACTTCTTCCCCGAGCACCAGACCCGCGCAGCCCCGCCGCCCACACCTACCTTGTGGACGTCCACACGCTCCAGCACGAGACTTTCTCAACGCGCTCGGAGTCGAACCCCAAGACAACGCTCAAGTCGATTTTGGAATGCGCCTCGATTCCCAAAGTCTTCTTCGACGTCAGGACCGACTCCGACGCGCTCTACCACCTTTACGGGATTAATCTTGCTGGAGTTAGGGACGTTTAATTGATGAAACACGCACTGAGCCCTATGCACCGCCTCATGGGACTGGCTTACTGCATCGAGCTAGACGCTTACTGCTCTACAGAGGAGGCTGAAGCTTCCAAGGCTATCAAGGAAATGGGGAAGAAGCTGTTCGTGCCCGCTTATGGAGGCAGCTGGGCGGTGTTCAGTCAGCGGCCCATTCCGGATGAGATTGTGAGATACTGCGCGCAGGACGCGGGGGTCTTGCCGATTCTGTGGAGGGAGTATGATGATAGGCTGAGCAGACGTTGTGATGGGCAAAGGTTGAGGGAGCGGATTGCTAGGGAGGAGGTTTATCGGGTGAGGGTGTCGCAAACGGAGGAGTTTGGGAGGTGGAAGAGGGGAGAGATGACGTTGCCACCACAGGGGGAGGAGTGGAGGGAGGAGTGGGTGCATGATGGGTGCTGTGAGAATTGGTAGGATGGGGTTCGTATTTGCTGTAGATATAGTTGGGAATAGGATGATGAATGGCGATGATGAGGGCCTTATACTATAGCGACGGCCCATCACATAATGGCTGGTGAGCGGACAAGAGTTACTGACATTTAGGAACCGCTGGGGCAGTTTAAGTCAGCCCAGACAATATTACGCTGGTTAACGCACGCGATAAAGAGGGACAATCGCCTGTCGATATGGTGGAACGCCATCATCGCTACACAAGAGGCAAAAACGCCGTACTAGAAGTTCTTCAGGAATACCTTCATCGGGCTCGGGCTGGGGATAGGCATTGATAGTTCGGGATTGGAGTGGAACAGACAAGCAGTCCCATTTGATCTCAATCACTGTTGTATCTACCTATCTAATCTCCAGTGTTAACGACAACAAGAAATGCCACCACACCTTGCTCGATCAAGATGCACCGTTACTCCCGAACCAACTTTTGATCCCTGTCGATAACCTCGGGAAGCAAACTTTAGCCTACTACCTTGATGGAGCTGTTTCCTCCACCCTCCGCCTCTTCAAGACGACATCACCGCACCTTCTCAAGACATTCGGCTATTCGGGGTGGTATTCCGCTTTTTCTCCCTCCGCCCTCCTGCATTCGGGAGCCCCACTTTACCCTTGCTCAGCAACAATCCACCAATCATCTTACACGGTTCTCGCAGACGAACACATGCGATGGACTGTTTTTACCACCATGAGCCCGGTGAACCGGAACCAGGCCATATTGGGGATAATGGCGGGAGGGAAAGATTAATATAAGGTGCGATCTCCCGTCATGACTTGGATTCTGGATCTTGTTCTGTTCTGCGGCTGAATTCATCTCAGTTCGAGCCTCGTTTCCACTTCTTCAAGGACCACAGCAACAATGGGAGGTCAAATTGTCAAGGCCGGGTTGGTGGCTCTTTTGAGTGCGGCGCCAGGGTTGGCGGCTGCTACTAGACGCCAAAATAACGTGAATCTTTGGGGACAGTGCGGTGGGATTGGATATCAGGGATCCAAAGAGTGTGTTTCGGGTGCTGTTTGCACGGCTTATAACGACTGGTATCGTATGTCTTCCCGAGCCTTGAACTTGACAGCAGAAAGGTTCCTCGTCATGGTGACTAACAACCAACAAGACCAGTGTGTGCCTGCTCCCAAGACCACAAGCACCAGTTCCATCCAGTCGACAAGCACCAGTGCTGTCCCAACCTCCAGCCCAGCTCCCGCTGTCAAGTACTTCATCAACTTGTAAGAACCCCCATGTCCCTCAGGCTTTTCCCTCTTCTAGTCGCCACTAACCCCCAGCCCAGCGGTGACTCCTACTCCCAAACCGGCTTCGACCCCCTCTCCACCAAGCCCTCCCCGTCCAACCCCTTCGGCAACCCACCCCTTCCAGGCTGGACCGCCTCCGGCGGCCTCAACTGGGTCGGCTTCCTCACCTCCCAGTACAACACCTCCACCCTACTCACCTACAATTTTGCCTACGGTGGCGCCACCACCAACGCTACCTTGGTTCAACCCTGGAGAGTCGACGTGCTGAGCTTGATCGACCAGGTCCAGCAGTTCAGCGACTCCATCGCCTCCAAACCATCCTATGCTCCCTGGACAGCCAAGAACTCGCTGTTTGGCATCTGGATCGGTGTGAACGATGTTGGCAACAGCTGGTGGAAGGAGGAGTATGATGAACTTGTTTCGCAGATTATGGACACGTATTTTGGGCAGCTGCAGGTGCTGTATGATGCGGGGGCGAGGAACTTTGTTGCTTTGAGTGTGCCGCGTATGTTTTCCCCTTTACTGTTGCTTTTTGATGTGGCTGTTATACTGACAAGATCATGAAACAGCTATTCACCGCACTCCTGTCATGGTCGAAGAGACTGAATGGGCCCAAGAGACCGAGGCTGCGGCCATCGCCAAGTACAACGCTGCCATTGCTGCCAGGGCTGCGACTTTCAAGGCCGCAAACGCTGGTTCGGTGATCAAGATTGTTGACACTGGGGTTGCGTTCAACAAGGCTTTGGATAACCCCACTGAGTATGGCTCTCCGGATGCCAAGTGCTGGAATGGGGATGGCGTTTCGTGCTTGTGGTTCAACGACTACCACCCGGGTATTGAGATTAATAGGCTTGTTGCTGAGGATGTGGCGGCTGCTTGGGAGGGGAGCTTCTTTTGAAGGGACAGCACATAAAGAGGACAAAGAGGTACCTGGGTCGTGGGGTGGCCTGAAAGTACCACCAACTTCGGTTTTTGTACATACTATCATCCCAACCACAAGACATGGTCTACATATTTATCTTTCCACGTAAGCTGTGGGCATGGCGCGTCAAGGGGATATACAGCCAGGTTTTGACTATAAGAAACTCCCAAGTCATACATAAACTGCTCACACCAACCAACCAAGATCATCAGCAGAAGCATCAAAGTCCAAATACCGCTTACGGCAGCTCCCAAAATCAGTGTGACAGAACCCAAAACTCGCCATAAACTGAAAACAGGCCTGAGCCATCTGCGAGCTCCCCTACCATCCAGGGGAGACATCATAAATTTGATGAGGTCTTTTCTCAGGCGGCTTTCCCCAATCAAAACGAATGCACCAAAGGGAAACATCACACCCACGCAGCCCAAAACCAAATAGGGCCCAGCTTTGAGATATTGGACAGCGTCTAGTGAGAAAAACATGTCCTTTATAAGGTTGCAGCCAAAAACATGTATGGGATCCGTCTTCAGGATGCCGCGAATCGCAGCCGATATTGCAAGGTTTTTAACCAGCCTCACGAAGTGACCGTGGATAGCTACTTCCTCGCGGCAGCTGTCCCGGAAAAACAATGCGACCTTGTCAAGAGTTGTCCTGTCTCCACCAGGGACACTCTTGTTGAATAACGGGATAGGCAATGTGTGACATATCCGCAGAACACCGACAAGAAGGCCTCCGCAGGCTAGTTCAAACATCCTCTGGTCCATTGGCGCCACTGCATTGTTGTGTGATCGACGAGAGTAGAGAAAGATAGTACCTGAACACTGTGCGAGAAAAAGGATGGTCACCAACACGCTCCCAATAGCACCCGCCCAGTGTTCGGATGGTGAGGGTCTCAGAGTATGTCCCTCTTCTGGCGTGCTGATCGTTGATAATGGGGAGTATGTTCTCCGTGGCGCCTTGCCAAAAAGATGACGCAGACTTCTTATCAGTTCTTCGTTAGGGTTTACGACCGAGAGGGTCTCCCCCCTCTTTAACTGTTGTTGGAATCGACAGGCACCATGGAACACCAAGATACACGCGATGCCCACGATGTACTTGAAAGCAAAGTTGAGTGGTGCAATAAGGTTAAGGACAGGTTTGTTCTGTCTCTGGTCTGCATAAATCGACAAAAAAAGGTGAGGATAGTAACGGCGAGGACGATGAATTTTGGGAAAAAGTCTGATGCACCGCGACGACCCTCGAGAGGGCAAAGCGGTTCCTGTAGGTTGCGGCCATTCAATGTCGAGTCATCCATATTGCTGAAGAGAGTTTGAGGTGGCTGAGGTATTGTCGCAGCGCGGGGGACAATCTCAGCTCTTATATCTCAACATTATTATGCACCTTATGTGGGCAAAGTGGCTTGGCGGTTGGGGGCTGCATTAATTGCAGCATTGCTAACCACAGAGAGAGTCAAAAGTCACATGATGTCGCCTACTCTGCAATACATCTGGCGGGCGCCCTCTTCAATATTGGTGGGGTAGCTGCTCGTTGGGCGCTTCGAGCAGAGCCTCGGTGCACTGCCACCTTCGGGCCTCCAAGGCCTGCCATTCACATGCACTCTGAGCTTCTCTATGACTGCGTTCAAAGATCTCAATGGTTCTCGGATTTCTTTGAAGCTCACTACTTCTATATTCCGAATCGGTCCATGGCGATGGCTGATCCTCTATCAATTGTCGGTGCAGTAGGCTCTGTGGCAGGCATCATTGATGTCTTGACACGGTCCATGGGCGCCATCGCCACACTACGCAGCCAGTACAACGATGCCGATCTGATATTCATGAACCTTACCAGTCAGCTCAGTGTCCTAAGAACAGGGCTGATCAAGATATCGGAATGGGCCGAGACGGAACCAGAGCCTCACTATCAGCTAATGATGGACTTGGACTCGGTCATTCTTTGCTGTCAGATCCTTGCCAGCAAACTCGACAGCCATCTCGAAAGTCTACACCGGGGTAGCCTACGGTTAAGCAGTCTGGGAAAGCTGAAGCTCGCCTTGAATGGACCGAATATCGACGCTATCCAAAAAATGATAGGACAACAGACGGCCACCCTGACATTGCTCCTAGCGGCCTGCAACACCAAGTCGCTCTCTGAACAAAGGCAGCTGCTCGAGGCGCCAACTACACGCACCGCCATCGCCGCCATGGAAAAGGACTCGGCGTCCCTGATCGTGCACGAAGACAGGACTTCGATATGCACGGTGGAGACCGACACTTTGTCCAGACTCTCCGCCATCTTTCCATTCGACAACCAGTTGCTCACTACCAAGGTCTACGGCCGTGCCTGGAGAACAACCCTGTTGGATCATGTCCACAGACGGACGCGGCGAACAGCATCAGACGCCACCACCGTCGTGCCAGCAAAAACCTTCATGACGGTGCCAATACATTTAGATCAGAATAGACGGAACAGTACTAGCAATATTCCCATCACTCCCTCATCGCCGAGCAAGTCAAAAGTCAAAATTCTATTGTCAGGAACTGGAGGTTCCGGCAAAACCACCCTCTTGAGACAGGCGCAGATTGTGTGGGGCGGACAAAGCCACCTACCAACACTTGATGAAAAGACTCGCATGAAACGCGAAATCGTCCAAGAACTTTGTCGCTTTTTCTTTTTACTTCTGTCTAGTCAGGAAGAGCCTGTGGCTCGGTCCGAATATGGTGTGATGCAAAGGATGGTCAGTCATCGCCAATAATGAATGCCTTTGATACAGAAGGTGAAAGGTTACTATATCTCTTGCTGACATCATCTACAGGACTTTCTCAGAGACGCCATTGCTATATATGAGGTTGAACATTTTTCGGATGTCGAAGATTCGGCCTTTCATGACCGGGTTGTACCTTTCATTCGCAATATCTGGGCTGCTGAGAGTTGGCGCTCTCGTGCAATGAAAAGCGATGAGTGGTTGGAAAAAGGAACATCGCTTGATGTTTCATAGTATGGTAGCACTTCATCTCATGTATATTTTGTCCACTCGGCTAACTTGCGCGTTCATCTCCCAGTTTTATGCTTCATCTCGATCGAATCTCTGACAGAAACTATCTGCCAACCGAACAGGATATTATTCACATTTCGTCCGTGGTCCAAACGCTCGGCATCTCAGACTATGTCTTCGATGTTGGCAAAATACAGTATTGTGTGTACGATGTTGGGGGCACTCGATCTCAGAGAAAGAAATGGATCCATGCCTTTGAAAACGTCGATATCATCCTATTTCAGGCCCCTCTAGGAGACTACGACAAGCCACTACGCGAGGATGAGGACGCTGTAAGTTCCACATTTGGTTCTGAAGCCATTCCCCTAGTTTCAAAAAACTAACTTCCCTACCTCCAAGCTCAACATGGCGGAATCGCTCACACTTTTTGAATCCCTTGTCAACTCAAGGTGGTTTGTTAACACTGCGTTCTTTGTCAACTTCACAAAAATGGACCTCTTTGAACAAAAGGTTAAAAGCCGGCAAAAACCGCTTTCCCAGTATCATCCGGACTACCAAGGAGACCCAAGCGATGTGAAAGCCGGGGTTCAATTTTTTGTAGACCAGTTTCAAGAACGGATCAAAGAGCGGAAAGGATCCGTTCATGTAACTGTTCTCGATGCCACTGATACAGCTCAGGCGACGTTGCTGTTGCAGAGGGTTGTGCAGGTGGCAGAGGCGAAGAAGATGAGATGCTCTTCGTTCATCTAAATGACACTACCTGGAGACTTTGAGCTAGTACTGGGGTGCAAACTTGGAGTTCATGACAAGACTCTTCATGTGATAGCCGTACCTAGGCTGTGGAATTACTGTTATACCCCAGCTCCGCTGGAGAGCAGATCAAAGAACGTAAATATGCCAAAGCGCATGCTTTGATACCTGACAGTTCTCTCTCCCAAAATGTGTCTCATCACGAGTCATCAAGTCGTCATAGACATGTGATCTTACAAAACAACATGAACGAATTTTTATGGCGGCGATATTATCCTTTGGGAAAGGTAAGCTGTCGGCATTGGAATTATGAAGCGCCATCCGCGATGGCGATGATGGGAAGCAATGACTGCCATCGCTTGGAAAACTCCATATCAACCCTACACTACGGAGCATTCCAGATGGCCAAGACTCCAGTATGGACCTCCTCGACTGCCGGTCCCGCTGAACAACTCGCAAGGGACCACCGAAAAGCAACAAATGGATTCAAATGGCTCACTCGCTTTCGGGATTCCTAAACTCGTCGAGCCAGCTTCCCTTCTCAGCTAGAGTCTGTGCGGGACGCATCGTGATGGAGATCTCGGCCTGGACGACCATCGCTAGGGATGAGCAGCGGGGATGGCACGACCTCTATCCCTGCGACTGACATCCCGAAAGAAGGAAAGAGGGATCTTGGCAGGCACGACAGGGCAGTGGCAGTGGAACGTCACCCCGCCCGACAAGATCTGAGCACCGCAGATCTGCACCAAAAAGGACACCCACACACGTGCGGGTCTGCCAGCGAACTTTTGGCATTATTAGTGTACCCCCAAGCAAACACCCGACCTCTCCCGATATCTGCTACTGCAACTCTGCGCTCTGCATCAACCCCGCATGTTAATGTTTCGAAGTCGACGCCTCAACAGCCCTCGAGTCGGCTCCCTCGGGCCCTCTATCATACCCTCTTGTCTGCGAGTCGCGAGAAGCACTGCCTGTGATTGGAGAGCGCCCGACGCATTGACCCAAATGGCGCCTGACAGATGTCGACATCGCGAGACAAAGCGTCATTGTCTTGAGTGGCAGTTGTAGGGCCTCAGCCCGCTCTTCCTGAAAAGGGGCAAGTCGCCCCAAAGAAGACGCCCTCCGTTCGAGAAGCTCTGGAAGGCTTGACGAACACGAGACATGCAGCTCCAAACGGGTCGAGGTGAGACCCAGCTGCTGCTCGCCTTGCCGCAAATAATGCAAACAGACGAGTACCACCCGAGTGGGTAAAAGAAGCAGATCTTCATTCTTCAGCCGAGCCGTGAGACTACCATGCTGAAGTCCGTCGGGTGCACAGCTGTAGTGTAAGCGCACAGATAGTCTCAGCTGGTTGGTCCACTTGTCTGCGTCCCATTATGGATACATAGCGCCGGGTCAAAGCAAACAACGACTGACGCATCTAGCCAAATACGTGATATCATTCCGTTTCATGGTCACAGGTACCGCCGAGTGGCGCCCCGGGATCACTATTCCAAGCTCCTGCTACATATCTTGGCCATCTCGCCCCGCTTCTTGCTTCCCTTCTCTCACTTCATCCCTGATGTAAAACTCACCAACCTCCGCCCGGGAATTGCTCCCATCACGCCGTCGAGGTTTCCAGACCCTCACTTTCTCCGCGGTCTTGCTGACTGCTCGCCGTTACCATGCCATTCAAGGTTCCCTCATGGCTGCACTGGTACAAGAAGCCCGAGTACCGGGACATCAAGGAGTACTCGGCCTGTGTCAGCTCCGGTGAAAGACCTCAGAGCCCCAGTCCCGCTGCGATCCCGAGCCGGCTGAGACTTGACCGCATCCTCGCCAACAAAACATGCAGTCCAATGTCGCTCTATGACTTTTACATGTACCTGAAGTACATTGAGTTCTCGGCCGAGAACCTCGAGTTTTACATCTGGTGCGCGCATCGTTTGGGTTTGTCACGTCCACAGGTCTAACCAAACCAGGTACAAAAACTACGAAGCATCATATGCCAAAGGTCTCACTCCTGCCGACAACAAACAATATGGAGCCATCCCTAGTGCGGCAGAGTCAACTTCATCTATCGTCAAGGACAACGAAGCAAGCAGCTCGATTAGTGCCAAAGATCGAGACAACGACAACTCTGACGATTCAGATCCCGAAAAGACCCTCCACCGCATCTCCCAGCTTATCGTCGCCAACACCTTGTGTACTCCCCGCTCTTGCTCCCCGGTCGCCCTCAAGCTCACGCCCGACCAATCCAATGGCAAATCCATCCACATCACCTCTTGCACCTCAGATTCTGCCCCAGCAACGATGAAGCTCATCAACTCGGACGGACAGGTCAGCCGCCACGAACTGGACACCATCATTCACATGTTTTTGATGCCCTCCGGAGAGAAAGAGCTGAACATTCCCGCCGCCCTCCGAGCCCAAACTCTCACCGACTTGCAGAATTCCAGCCACCCCTCCGTTCTCAAACCCGTCGCCGACCACGTCTACGGCCTCATGCACAACTGCTCCCACCGCAACTTTGTCCGCCTAGGCGTAGGCAACGGCACCTTCGAGACAATCTGCGTAGCAACCATGATGGGCATCGCCAGCCTCCTCGCCGGCTACCTCGTCGTCCTGTGCCGCGCCTTTGTTCCCTACCGCGGCTCACACACTCGCTGGGAGGCATGGGCAGCCTGGCCGTTATGGTGGCTGGGGGTGTCACTCATTCTCTCCGGTTTACGAGGGAGCTGCTTCTTTCTTTTGTTGTTTTCCAAGCGGCAGAGGCTGCCATGGGAGAGGTTTGATGACAACACGGATAGTGTGCTGAGGAATGAGGGGGGGTTTTTGAAGACGGTGTCGAGGTTGATGATTTTTGATAGGAGGTTGAGGGTGAAGGAGAAGTATTTGAGGAAGTTGCAGAGGAAGATTGTGCTGCAGAGCCTGGTGGGAGGCGCGTTTTTCGCGACGGTTTGGGTGGTGATTTTTATTTTTTTGCCGGTGTGGAGGGAGACGGTTTGATACCCTTTTGCTGTTATTGATGGTTTTTATGTTGAGTCTTGTCTTTGGGATATTGGGGGGGGATGTTTCTGAGAAGTGGTGATGATCGGATGATACCTGGATATACCTCTCGCTGAGGGAAAAAAAAATGCATACATAATGACTGCCCAAGGGACTTCTTCTCGACGATATGCTCCAGTCGACTCATACAATACAAAACCCCTAATTTCTTTCATCCCAGGACATACCAATCAACTCTTACCAAATGTCCATCCATCAGTGAAAGTAGTTCATGTCCCGTGCAACCTCTGACCATCTGAATACTGTAAAACTGATCAGGTTCAAAGCATATTCTGGCGTATGATACAACCACCTTCAAACCGGGCCCAATCTCACAATAAGACCACATAAATATAGGTATCTAACTACAACACCTGGGTATCCAAGTCTATATACATGCCGTCGCTCCAAGTCTATATTTTACCTTACCCAACAAAGGTCTATGCTCTACCCTCACAACCTCCCATCCAACCTCTCACCCACTTCACACCACTCCCCAACAAGCTCATTAAACCACCTCGTCCGTTCCATACTCGGCGCGTGCCCCATCCCCTCCAACACCAACCCCCTCGCCGGTTCCACCCAACTCATCAGCACCTCCCCATGCGGCAGCGAAATCATCCCATCCTCCGTCCCATGCATAACCAATATCCTCTCCCTCCCCACCCCATCCGCCATCTCCCTCAGCTGCTCCTCACTTTTGTTATGCCACCCCGCCGCAACCAGCTGCAGCAAAAACCCCTTCAGCCCAAACCTTGACTTGTCCATCCGCTTGTGCATCTCCTGCGCGACGAACCTTTGCGCGTTGCTCTCAAACTTCCCATACTCCTTCCGCCCGCCAGGAGGGGGGAGCAACTTGGGTGTTTCCCCCACAATTGGGAGATCAGCATCATCAGGCAGCGGTAACCACCCCCTTGCAAAAATCTGCCTTGCCACACCCGCCACTGACTCATCAGGGGACTTGGGCATCAGCATCCCAATTCGGGACTTGATATTCTCCAACCACGTTAAACTATAGTTTTTGATTGCTGGCGCAGTGCAGCATAGTGACAGGGAGGAAATCGTGTGCGGGAACAAACAGGCGAACTCTTGGGCTATCATACCGCCTAGGGAGATGCCGACAATATGCAGACACCGGGTTTGGGATTCGGGGGATGGGGGGAGAAAACCAACGGCTGGGGAGGTGACGAGGTCGTAGAGGTCGCGGGCCATTTCTGACGAGGAGTACCGCATGAGCGGCTTGTCGGAGGACCCGACGCCGCGGTTGTCGAAGACGAGGACGGAGTATTTCTCTCGGTGGTGGTGGCCGAAATGGAGGGTTTGGCGCTGCCATCCTGTGAGGAGGCCGCCGAGGCCCATGATGAACTTTTGGGAAGAGGGTTAGTACTGGTCTCTAAGCCAGGATGGAGGGGTAGGGGACTTACAACAAGTTTGATAGGACCCTCACCGTGGATCTCATAGTGGATGTTGAGTGGCCCGCCTCGGCCTTCTGCGACGGGACAAAGACCCTTGCGGTTGGGCTCGAGGTTCCAGATTGCGGTGGGAAAGGCCGGATGCTTGAGCGTCTCGGCGACGGTGGGGATCTTGAGGTCGGCGTCCATCATCGTCCTGGGTGTGGAATGTCAATGTGAGTTTTTTGCAATTGGTAAGTGAGGGACTTGCGCGCGCTTACATTGTGAATGGTGATTCTGGTGACACTTGAGGTGAGTAGTGAAAAACTGCCGTTTACGGTGGCAAGTGGATCACGACGCTCCGTGGTTTTTGAGTCGGTCGGCGGCGGTCCGGTCGTCTCAACTTTGTCGTCGTCGCCATCGGATCCGCGTGTTCCTGGGCCTCGGCGCGGATGCCACGGCGGCCCCTGACCCAAATGACGTAATCAGCATGTGAATCGCTTCACCCCAGGGGACC
The DNA here is from genome assembly GCA_030549205.1 of Apiosordaria backusii. Classification (NCBI taxonomy): domain Eukaryota; kingdom Fungi; phylum Ascomycota; class Sordariomycetes; order Sordariales; family Lasiosphaeriaceae; genus Apiosordaria; species Apiosordaria backusii. The sequence goes on from JAUKTV010000006.1 coordinate 66,329, forward strand.
CCGGCTCTTGAGGAAGGGTTAGGGTTTGGACTTCATCTTCCAACAGGTTTTGGTTAATTTTGTTAGCTAGCTCGTACCGTCACTTGCAACAATAAGGTAGTTTCACATGGTTGGAAACAGATGACTGGACAGAGAACTTTAGTATCCTGCTGCACGGCAAAAATGCCTCCATAACGCCTTTTGCTTTCACGCTACCACCAAACACACATAACTGACAACTTGAGCTATTACAAAGTGTTGACTCAAAGCATGACAAAACCCACTCCGCTCGACGTGTCTTCCTCCAGCAAGTTCCTCCTGTTGACACCACCGTGAATGGGGTTCGTCTTGTAGTTGAACAGATAATAGTGAAGCTGACCGTCGCCGTGGTGGAACTTTTGCTGCTCCAAAAACAGGCAGTTGTCCATCAGCGACAGAGCATTGAAGACGTCAAACTTGGCCTTCTTGGCGAGGATGAGCATGTCAGCCATGATAGCGTTGAGGCGAGCCTTGAGAGCAGGGCGGTCGTCGGGGCTTTTGAGGGCAACGTCAGAGGCGTAGTAAAAGAGGTATGCGGCGCGGATGGCCGAGTGCTTCTTGGACCTGATGACCGAAGATTCAAGGCAGTAGAAGGAGAAGAAGTCAGTGATTTTGCCGTCGTCACCCTATTACACGTGTTAGATGTGCCAGTGAAAGTGGGGAGTAGATACGAACCTCGACAACATAGGACCAAATCACCCGCTCGCCGGGGGCCTCCTTGTTGTGCAGCAACCAATGCGACACTTCGTCCTTGGACCATACTGGGGTCAGATCAAAGCGCTTCAGATACGCCTCGACGAGATCTTGCACAGCGTCGAGATCCCTGGCCTCCATTTCGCGGAGTCCACGGGTCGATGTGTTTTCGGGAACCCTGAACCTGATATCTTGCATCTTTGGGGTGCTGCTGGTGGGGCAAGGGCTGAAGCCGACCTCATACAGCTTCATCCAGTTCAGCGCGCGGTGAAAGTATCGGCAGGTACTAACTGGCCGAGGAAGCACGATACCACCAGTGTAAATGGCTTGCCAAATACCCTCAAGGTTAATGCGCCGCGTAATCTCCTTGATGAGAACTGGCGCAAGCCGCTTTCCTCTAAGCTTCTTGTGAATGCAGAGGAAGTTGACCTCAGAGCCCTGGAGAATGTTGTCTCGCACTCGCATCTTGGTTGGGATAGCCGAGATAAAAGCGCAAAGGGTATCGCCGGTGCGAATGCCAACGTGCCATTCCTTGCGCCATCCAGGCGACAACAGAGACCTGAAGATAGATTGTAAGTCGAGTCTGCCAAATAAGTAATCTGGCCATGTGCTTCACTTACCACCTCAGGAGAGAGCCAGAGTACTTAAACCTGAACATGGCTTCATCATCCTCCACATAGTGACCATACAGCAACTTCTCCACCTCTTCCAGCTGCTTCTCATCCGTGAGATCCATGGTCACCCACCGAAACTGTGGCAAGGCAAGCGAAATGGGCTCTGTTGGTATCTCCTCCACCTTCTGGATCTTGACCGGTCCCTCCTCAATGAGCTTGGGCTCGTCATCGAACTGAGGTACTGGCTGTGTGCTCCAGAACTTGTACGAAGCCATATCCTTGCGATTCTTGCCACTTGTTGCCAGACCGGTCATGATATCCTGGAGCTTCAACTTCTTGAAAGCCTCGATGGATTTGGCAGTATTGTCTGACGAGCCCGGGGCATTCTGTTCGCCGAGAAGCTCATTCCGCAAGGCGGGGTTGAGGGTAAGGAATTCGACGATCTGATCGTTCGACAGGCCAGCGATGGCCTTCTTGGGGTCGGCTTCGACATCGGCGGCGGTCAGCTCTTTGGGAGGGCCTCCGCCGAGGGCTTGGGCAAGAGCCTGCTTGGCCTTCTTCTTTTTACTCTTCTTCTTTTTCTTGGCCGGAGCTTCTGTGCCTGCGCCTGCTTGTTGTGTCTCCTCTGGTTCGGAACCCGATTCCTCGCCCGATTCGGCTGTGGTGCCCTTGGCGGAGCTCAGGTTGATGAGAGCTTCGGCAGCCTGCTGCTCTGCTTGCTCCTTGGTCGGGTCGACCTCTTTCGATTCTGCCGACATGTTTGGTGTAGTTTCGGTGTGGCGCTGATATGGGTATGCGAGCGGTGGGTTCAGAATTCCCTCCTATTTGGAGCTTCGGCGACGGTTTGTGGTGTCGTGTCGGTAACGGAGCTTGTTGTTTCAAGCAACTGTGCGGGGCAGCTCCCAAGGTGACTTTTTGTGACGCGGGGCTCCAAGCTCTGGAGCTTGTGATGGTGGGTCGGGGTTGCAGCTCTTTATCGATAAGCTTTTAAGCCGAGACCCGGAGCACAATTGTCACATACGTATGTACTGGCACTTCAGCCAGAGCAGAGATATCACAATCATCAAATCATCCGAACCTTATCTCCACGATCATTTTATCGGACATATTCTCTCAAAAATGGACATCCACACAGCCTTGAAGTTACACAAGAAAGTATGGATCGTGTGCGCATCTCGAATTGCGGGGCAGTGATTCTCTGATTGGTTACCCATGAAATATTTAATGCAAACACGAGAGCTCCGCCACTGTTGCCTGTCGCCGCCCAGTGCCGCCCAAATGTGCAGCGCTCATTCCCGACCCCTGCCGCTCTCTCAGTAAATGTTTAAGGGGCGCTCAGCCGCTTCCCTTTGTTCACAATCGTCCCAGCTTCCTTCTCATCCGTTTGCTGCCCTGATTGATAAACTCTCCAATACAACTTCAGATCATTCAGTTGCGACGGTGGCAATTGCAATCATGGGGAAACCAACGCCACCAGCTTACGCACCCGGCGCCGGTAGCAGTGCCCATGCCGACCCCGACGCCGTGTCACTCCACACTCCCACAGGTGTTAGCGAGCCGGCATTTCCCCTTGACAATGACGACGCCCTTGACCTAGGAGAGGATGACCTTCCACCGCTCTACTCAGATATCGACAATGATGCCGGCAGCGGCGCTCCCCTTTTACCACCTGGAGCTCAATTCGGCCATGTAGTGGACCTGGCCCCCAAGAAAGTGGATGAGAACACTGGCGTCGAACTGTTTGTTACCTCCAAATTTGAATCCGACCCGAAGCTGCTGGAGCAACAGATCAACATCTCTGCTGCGAAGCCGCCCAGGCCCTATGTCAGGATTCACGGGACCCACCGACGGATGGTTGAGGAGAACGGCAAGAAGACTGAGAAAGCCATCACTGACTTTGAAGTCTCGGTTGAACTCACACCGTATCTTTTTTCTGATGTCGCCCACCAGCTCTCATGGCGCGAGACACGCACAGTTGAGAACAACGAAAAGGCCTGCCGAGGTACCGTCTTCAGGAAGCGAGCCCCCGGATACAAGCAGGACATCGAGGTTGGAACAGGCCCCAAGCCAACCCTAGCCGAGTGGTGCCACCGTTACTGCGCCAGCCACGCCACTGTCAAGTGCTTTGTCCTCCGCCGCCGCGTGATGGGCTTCAACGAGGAAAAACTAAAGGGCCAACTTGAGGCACTGGTCCGCAGCACCAACTACCGCGGCAGCGTCTCCGTCACCTTCCCAGTCAAGGATGAATACGTTTTCATCTACAACAACAGCTGGGTCAACCGGTGGCGCTGGACGAACTGGATCCGCTGGGTCTTCTATCTCACCTTTCTCTGGATTTTCACATGGCCGGTTCTGTATTTCTGCACCAAGACCTTCGAGGTCGCGACGGCGGACTGGGCCTTTTCCAAGCCTCAAGATGACGGTAGACTTGCCTATGTCAGCATGTCGGAGGATCACATCTACAACACTTGGGCAAGGGCGATCAGCCGTGCTGTGCTGGGCAAGAGACAGGCGTGTCTGGATCATAATGATCTTGTTGCTTCTCATACCGGTGGCCCGGATGTCGTTGCTGATGTTATGGACGCGGTGAATGCCCCGAGCTTTGTGAGGCGGGGCGTTGCGGCGATCACGCATGTCAACAGGCAACTTGGTTGGGGTGCGGATTGGTCATAGTCTTGTTGTTTCCGTGGCGGCTCTGCCTTTATTCCCCTGTTTACCAGGACAGCATGCTTGGACACTGAGATTCTTTTATCACCTACTGTAGTTCCTTCCTCACTCCGATCCTACTTCTCATAGCACCTTGTCTCTCTAATAACCCGACTTTGGATCGTTTCCTACTTGTATTTACGTGTACGGATAACCTAGTATGGTCAATTCAGGCTGTTTTTACACTGTGCCAGAGACCCATCATAGACCATTACTGTCCCATACTGCGCATGGTATCAAACGGCCAAAAGGCTATCATCAAGACTTTTGATAGTAAAGGACCAAAGCTCGGACTTCAAGTTTTTGAAGCTAGGACTGCAAGACTTCAAAGTTGGGTTTGTAAAGCTTGTAAGTTGAGGCTGTAGGATGTTGAGGTACGCCCCTACGTCTTCAATGGGTATAAGTGGCCTGGCCTGTTGACACTCTTGAAGGGGGGTTGACACTGTTGAACAAGGTTGACACTACTTGACGGCTCAAATTCCCACTAGGTACCCATGGTACCTCAGGTCCCTTAGCTAAAACCATACACCGCAAATCGATTGCTCAAGCCCCTGACCAACACAATGACCCAGTACTAGATAATGCAACAAAGACTGTTGAAATGGATGGAATCCTCCAGTATGCATGCAACCTTTATCCGAAACTTCGTCCCTAGGGCTTTCAGCTCACCCAGCAAATGTAATGGGTGTTTGACAGACACCACCACCACCAGCGTCAGCATTACGAGATGGACCCCAGCCCAGCTCGACCTTGTCCTTCTCTCCACTTCCCACTGGCACATTCTCCTCCTCGTCTTGCCTCTTGCTATTGCCATGCCCACTTGAGTGGTTCCGAAACAAGTCTCTCCGCATGACTTGGTCAGTGGAGGAATCGCGGCGTGGGAGAGGTGCTGCATAGCCGCGGTAGTTCCTGTCCTGCGCTTGGTCGCCGAGGATTTGCTTCCAGGGTTGGGATCTGGAATCGGCTGCTTCCTTGTTGTCTTGATCTTGCACCCATTTTGTTTGTTCTTTGGGGGAAGAGTGTGGGTTTAGTTGAGCCGCCTCCGGTGCCATTCCAGTGGGTTGACTAGGAGCGAAGATTGGGGTGGACATAATGCTAGTTGCTGATTTGGTAATGGACGGGTTGGGACTGTTTGATTGGACTTTGAGATTGGCCCAGAGTTGAAATAATAAGCTTGTAAGAAACTTAGGGAGCAATGCTGGAGGGGGGGGGGGGAATGTTCGGATTATATCCGAACGCCGGTATCTCGTCTTGTGACATTTACGATGGCCACCTTTCTTCGAATAGGTATTTCTGTAGATATTAGGACGTTATATCTGGGTTACGTAGTCTTACGTGGCATGCGCAGTGGCATTGATATGCAACACAAAAACAGAGCCAGCTAATGATTTCGGCCGTAGTGGGCAGTAAGAGCCTGACGTGTCAGAAGTATTTGCTTGTTTGCCTTTCGTTCTTCGTTACCTAAACACGAGAATTGTTGTTTGTCGTTTCGTAGTGTTACCTGTGTTCCCGGCCACTGGTCACATGGCAGTTTCTACGTACGTAGGTAGTCGGTCCCTAAAAACTTTTTTGTCTCGTCCAAGAACGGTTAGCCCAGAATCAGGCTCGCTTCACCCTCGGCTCACCTTCGACTCACCTTTAGCTCACCACCGCTCACCCTACGCTCGCCATTCTCCAAAAACGACAACTTTACGCGATGCTCTCATAGTCCAAATTTGGAGCCTCCCTCTCCTACAGGGACGAAAATAGGGCCGGATGGGGAGGGTCCCGTTTTTGGGGCCCCCAAACAACTCCTCTACTAAAAACGGGGACTAAGAAATGGGCTCGCCAGCGTATTTGCTCTCTGTTTTAGGGGACTCTAGGTCGTGGTAGCCATTTTAACTAGATAAAATCCGTCACTCCTTACCTGCCTACTGCGCGACTTTTCTTCTTAAGAAATGGGCTCGCCAGCGTATTACTCTCCGTTTTAGGGGACTCTAGGTCGTACCCATTTTGACATGAAAAAATCCGTCACTCCCTACCTGCCTACTACGCGACTTTTCTTCTTTTAGTTCTAGCTATATAAAGAGGCCATTCCATCCGTCTTACCACTTACTATACGACTTCTCTCCTATCCCCCGTGTCTATATCACTGCCGCAAAACCTTTCTTTACACACTTTATCGTTATCGGCTTTATATTTTCGCCATACTAGCTCTCTACTGTACTTTCTACAATGCCGAGAAAGAAGAGCCCTTAAGAGTTCTTTTGCTAAGAAAAAGACAGGGGCTTAGAAAATTATACGGAGGGAATAGACGGCTCCGCAGTTTACAAAAAGATCACGGATAAAGTTATAAAAGGTTACTAGCGCATAGTTAATTTATAAAACCAGTAAAGTCCTTAAACTCTTATTAACTGTCCGCTTTTAACATCCGTTTTAAATATACCGAAGACCACCCCGGTACGAGCCCTTATGACCTTAAGACTCTAAAGGACTTTGTAAAAGATATTGCATTTAGTATTGATAATATGGAAGACAACTTAGACCTAGCGGAAGGAACTGTTATAGTATATTGAAAATAGTTTATAGCGGGCTGGCGTTATAAAAACGATGCTATTCTCAGAAATATTACACTCTCGGTTACGAATATATATATATACACTATTTCTTTGATCGACTAGCCTAAGCTAACTGGTTTAATAGCAGTTTATTAAAAATGAGTTACTCGATATACTCAGGACAGAGGGCAAGAAGATTTTGAAAAATAAACGGCTAAGAAGATTCGGTATTAAAAACTACTTTCTTTACTTAGGAAGGTAATTATAGGAGAATAATTAAGTAGTGTGCAATAAGCTAGCGACGAAGGTATACGATTGGGCGGATTTGCTTATAATTATGTATTCCTCTGTACGCGTCAGTGAATATATCGAGTCTACTTGCCGGGCGGGATCTGGCCGTAGTTTATATTACAGGGTAAGCATTACCGAGTATCTGCATTGTCGTATAATTATATAAGCTAATGAAGAAATACTTTAAAATGTGACTTTTAGTGTCTTTCTTAACGAATATAGTAACGCGGAGTTTGCCGTTTAGCTAGTTCGAGATATAAAAAGTATAACAGATACCCTTACTAAAAGGTAAGAGACTAGCTGCCCGGCTTCGTTAACGGAAACGATCCTTCTAATTAAGTTTTGTAGGCCTGAGCACTTACTCTATAAAGGGCTAGGAGAGATGCCACTTATCTGTAACCCCATGCTCCCGATATTGGCTATTTTTATTAGCAGAAAGGCTTTTAAGGATTACGAAACAATAGAAGATCTACTTAATATACAACTATTAAAAGGAGAGATAATCCACTTGCAGTGGAAGGAAAGCGTCCTTGACTTGCCCTTTTTTAAGAGTATGTCTGCAAAAGGTATGCCGGAAAAGATAGAAATAGCGACTACATTTAATAAGCGCTTTAGGCTCTTGGGTTTCCGCGCTAGGTATTTACGTCCGCCTATAATTCACGACTTTAAAGCTGAGGGACTATACTAGATTGGTACATATATAAAGGTCCTCTTCCTAGTCTGACCTGCTAACCCTTTTCTACAGGTAAATTATACACCGTTGCCCAGAAAATGAAGTATGCCGGCTAGAAAAACTCCAATATATACAATAACTATTATCAGCCTAATAATAGTGATATAGATAGTTAAGGCAGCTATTTCGGCTTTAATATGCGCAACATCGCTAACGATCTTTTCTACGGCTTAACATTTATACGCAACTTACAGCTATTGTAGACTCTCTTAACAGAAAAGTAAAAAGAATTTTAAAATAACCCTGAGTTTTTTAAAATAAAGAACGAGCTTATAACTCTGTAGGAACAGCGAGATACAGACTTAGTTATATGCCGTAGAAACCTTTACGCCGAAAGACAAAGGTTAACTAAAAAAGAAGTCTGAAAGTACTAAAAGCTCAAATGCTTTATCTTAGCGGAGATAGGTTCCTGCAATACTACTACCGATATATGTTGAAATACAGCACTTAGTTGTAGACTTTACAGTGTATTTTGGCCTGTAACCTACAGGGCCAACAACAACCAATGGCTTGGAATCACAGCGCTCACCAACACTCTGCCACGGCAATCGCAGTGGTCTTCGGACCCCTGAAGCAGCCCGAAGCCCCAGGCGGTTAGCGCACTGCAACGGTGAAACGTTAGCGCCCTGCACCCTATAAACGGCTTCCGGCTAGCGCACTCAACAGTCAGACTTGGCCGGCCGACCAAGTCTGCAGCTAGCGGACTCAACAGGCATTCAGGCCCTGCAGCTAGCGGACTCAACGGGCATTCAGGCCCTGCAGCTAGCGGACTCAACGGGCATTCGGGCCCTGGAACGGAGAGAGGTTCGGAGAGCGATACAGGGCCGAAGACCTATAATAGGTCTTGTCCCTCGCGACTATTCACTGTAATATTTTCCTAGCTAATAAGTCAATTCAATATACTGGTTCACCACATCTTACAGTGCCTCACAAGCCTATGTTACAGTGTCTACCTTCTATATATTGCAGGGCATCGCCCCTGTAATCCATATTCCTTCAGTGCCTAGCCACTGTCGTATGCTGCAGACAAAGCCCTCTTCGATCTCAGTGTTCTGCGCCGTTCCCTGCACAGGTCTATACCTATAGGCCTGTGAGACACCTATCTCAACAATATATATTCGACCGCGTCCGATTTCTTATACCCGAATGCGACTGCTTTGTATCTACTCTTTTCGAGATTTATATATTATAAAGTTTAACTCGCCTCAGCGGCTTACGGGATATAGTTATACTATATAAGAAAGATACCGAAGTAAAGTTCCGACCTAGTTTAGAGCCGGAGAAATGCCACTGCTTTAGTAAGCTACACTAGCAGAAACTAGTCAAATCTACTGATAGTAATATCAAAATATAATCTTTCTACAACTGGAAACATATATACCGTTATTATAAAAATAGATGCACTGACTTTACGGAGCTTTATTTCTTATATAATAATTAGTTTTTCAGGGAGACACAATAGAGAAGTCATTACTAAAAATATCTAAACTATCCAGAGACTCTACCCATCTAATGCGATCCTTTTATATACAGTAACGTCCTCGCTGCTGTAGGCTACTGTTTATTATATATAGCAGATATTTTATAACCGCTTAAAGAGCGACTATATTAGTTTCTAGATAAATATCTGTTGAAATAGGTGTCTCACAGGCCTGTATGATGTAGGCCTGCGCTGGGAACTGAAGATATGTGTCTCGCAGGCCTGTATGATGTAGACCTGCGCTGGGAACTGGCGCAGTGTACCGAGATCGAAGAGGGCTTTGTCTGCAGCCTACGACAGTGGCTAGGCACTGAAGGAAGATGGATCACAGGGGCGGCGCCCTGTGATATATAAGGTAATTACAGTAACATAGGCTTGTGAGGCACTGAAAGATGTGGTGAACCAGTATATTGAATTGATTTAACAGGCAAGGAATTATCACAGTGAACAGTCCTAAAGGCAAGCCTCTTATAGATCTTCGGCTCCATATTCCTCCCCTAATCTCTTCTCCGTTGCCGTACGCTAAGTGTCTGAAACTCCGGGCGCTAGCTATACCGATCTCCAGGTTGAATCGGAGGTCCGAAAGCTTACTGTAATCGCTACGGCAGAGCATTAGTGAGCGCTGTGATTCCAAGTGTTACGACCTTGAACACGGGTGGACGCAGGGTCAGTGGATAGACCAATGGGAAGAGAATATTACGGTGCCAAGGGACCTTGTAGATAGCCAATCAGAAGGGGACCGATGGACCAGTGCGCGGAGGTCGGTCCAACGGTCCAGGACGACCACTTACAAGAGGACCGATGGACCGACGTGCTATGAACGGTCCAACGGTCCATGAGGATAACAGGTCTATATATACGGAGGAACTAGATAGCTTATAGATAGTTCCGCAGTATGCAATCACAGCTTGTATTCACGGTATCTTGTGTTTACATTGAGACATCTTGTTGTGCACTGTTTAGCTGCACCGAACCAATTGTCAGAAGCAGCCTTCAACCGAGTATCCCTTTCAGAGGTTCTGTACAGGGGTTCGTCACACCAAGCCATTGGTTGTTGTAGGCGCACTTGGTCGACCTACAAAGTTTGTTGTAGGCCCTGTAGGTTACAGGCCTAGATACTGTAAAGTCCACAAATAAGTGCTGTATTTTAACAATATCTATAGAAGGATTATATTTATGACTATTATGAGAAATATGTCTAAATAATTACTGATAAGGAGAAATCGATCGAATACTTATATATTAAAAGACGATGTAGTTTAGTATTTGAATCTGTTAACGTATTTGATAAGCGAGCGGATCAGACAAGCGAGTGGATCGATTTCGCATGCGATACAGCTCTCTACCTGCAACATCAATTTCCTCCACTATACCAAGATGTCTTCGATTCTAGTTGAGGCAAAAGTTGTTTTTGCATTTGAAGCCCTTAAAAATGACCCTAAGCTAAGCCTCAAAGCTGCAGCGAGGCTTTATTCTGTACCTTATACTACCCTCCATCGCCGACGCGTTAGTAAACCTGTACGGCGCGATATTCCAGCCAACTCACGTAATCTAACGGATCTGGAGAAGCAGACGATAGTTCAGTATGTCCTTGAGCTCTCTGCACGCGCATTCCCACTTAGATTAAGTGGTGTGGAAGATATAGCCAACCAACTGCTACGCGTACGCGATGCGCATCCTATTGGCAAACGCTGGGCCTATAACTTCGTTAAACGCTAGCTACAGCTCCGTACGCGTTTCACGCGTAGATACGACTACTAGAGGGCTAAGTGCGAGGATCCAAAGGTTATTGCCAAGTAGTTTACGCTTATACAGAATACTAAGGCCAAGTACGGTATTATAGATAATGATATCTATAACTTCGACGAGATTGGGTTTATGATGGGCATTATCTTCGCGGGCATAGTGGTTACGACCTTGGACGGCCTCAGCAAGGCGAAATTAGCCTAGCCTAGCAACCGTAAATGGGCGACTGTAATTTAGAGAGTTAATGCCCTCGGCTGGGCTATCTCTCCCTTTATTATCTTAGCCGCGTAGTACTACCTAGCTAACTGGTATACTGAGTGCAACTTCCCGGCCAACTGGCATATCGTAACTACCGATAATGGCTGGACTACTAATGTGGTAGGCTTAGATTAGATTAAATACTTCGACTATTATATAGCGTTCTGCATAAAGGGCAAATACCGGTTATTGATCCTCGACGGCTACGAAAGCCACCACTCGACCGGATTCGAGCGCCACTGTTAGCAGAATAATATTATTACGCTCTATATGCCTTTACATTCCTCCCACCTCCTTTAGCTACTCGATGTTAGCTGCTTTGGGCTGCTAAAACAGGCGTACAGTCGCTAGATCGAGGACTTGATACGCGCGTATATTAATCACGTAAGTAAGGTGTGACGAACCCCTATCCAGAACCTCTGAAAGGGATACTAGTCGAAGGCACTTCTGAACAATCCTGGTTCGGTACAGCTAAACAGTGTACAACAAATGGCTTGTCTCAATCACAATAGTCAAGATACCAACGATTGTGACTTGTATTGCATACTGCGGAACTATCTGCTAGCCATCTAGTTCCTCCGTATATATAGACCTCGGGACCCTGAAGTGCTCACCCTGCTATAGCCCCGATCACTCCTAGCACATTGCATCCTGTAGAGTGCTCGTCGTGCTATGCCTTCGATCACCCCGAGCATCTTGCATCCTGCAGAGTGCTCGTGTGCCTTAGTGCCATAGCACTTCTGGCCAGCCCTGATTGGCTGCCTCCTGATTTCCCTAATGATTGGCTGGGGACGTCCCGCGCCCCACATACTGTACGACCTGCCGTTGGGTTAACTGTGACATAAGGTCGAGTTCCTCTATGCCTTCCGCGAGGCCTTCTTCGCCTCTATAATGGAGAAGAATATACAGGGTGGCTTTGCAGATGCTGGCCTTATACCGTACGATCCAGAAAGGGTACTTTCTAAGCTAGATATAAAGCTTCGTACGCTAACACCCCCGACCTTACGGCCCGGCACTCTACAACCTTAAGTATTCCAGACACCATAAAACCTCCGAGAAGCCAACTTACAGTTAACGCTCAATAAGACTCGCATTGCTAACCATTAAAATAGCTCCCCGACTTTAATGTTAGCTGCAGTAGACTAGCTTACTAAGGGTATAATAGCTATAATGCACCAGGTGGCTTTTCTTCGTACAGAGAACGCTTCACTCCGTAAGGCTAACGAGGCCTTAAGCAAGCGCCAGAGAGCCAAAAGAACACGTGTGCAGCTTGGAGGATCACTTACTGTGCAAGATGCACAGGATCTACTGGACCAGAAGGCCGTAGGTAAGGAGGCAGTGGAAGAAATATAGCCGGATGGCGGTAGTGCAGGGAGGGCTTGTATGAAGGTTCGGTGCTGTAGTGTGTGCAGCAAGCCTGGCCATAATATCCGTACGTGCCAGGAAGTTGCAGAAGAGTCTGATTTAGCTGTTTCTAATGTAATTATAGTAGGTTAGTAGTATTGTTGTTTTGCAATTGAGGATAGTTGTAATAGGGTAGTAGAAATCGATCCACTCGCTTGTCCGATCTGCTCGCTTATCAAATACGTTAACGTACATTATCAGCGAGTGACTCATATCAGTGAGTGACCCACCTCCCACCACACCCTAATAAACCGTCCTCAATTACACCACATCAACACAAGGAATTAACTATAATTACATCAGAAACAGCTGAATCAGATGATTCTGCAGCTTCCTGGCAAGTGCGCGCATTATGGCCAGGCTTGTCGCACACACCACAGCACCGAACCTTCGTACAAGCCCTCCCTGCATTACTACTATCCGGCTGCATTTCTTGCACTCCTTCCCCATCCACGGCCTTCTAATCTAGTAGATCCTGTGCCTCTTGTACAGTAAGTAACCTCCAAGCCTCACACGTGTTTTTTTAGCTCTCCGGCGCTTGCTTAGTGCCTCATTGGCCTTACGGAGCGACGAGACCTCTGCATAAAGGAGAGCCACCTGGTGCATTATAGCCGTTGTACCTTTAGTAAACTGGTCTACCGCAGCTAACATTAAAGTCGGGGAGCTATTTCGATAGTTGGCAATGCGAGTCTTAATAAACGTTGACTGTGAATTGGCTTCTTGAGGGTTGTATAGTGTTTGGGAGACCCAAGGTTGTGTAGTGCCGGGCCGTGAGTTTGGAGGTGTTGGCGTACGAAGCTTCACATCCAGCTTAAAAAGCACCCTCTCTGGATCGTACGGTATAAGGCCAGCACCTGCAAAGCCACCCTATATATTCTTCTCCGTTATAGAGGTGAAGAAGGCCTCGCGGAAGGTACAGAGGAATTCGAGCTTGCTTACATGGTTGATATGTATACGCATTAAGTCCTCGATCTAGCGGCCGTACGCCTGCTTTAATGGTCCAAAGTAGCCGACATCAAGTGGCTGAAGGAGGTGGGAGGAATGCGGAGGCATGCAGAGCGTAATAATGTTGTTCTGCTGGCAGTAACGCTCGAATTCGGTCGAGTGGTGGCTTTTGTGGCCATCGAGGATCAACAACTGGTATTTGCTCTTTATACGGGGCGCTGTATAATAGTCGAAGTGCTTGATCCAATCTAAGCCTACTATATTAATAGTCCAGCCATTATCGGTAGTTGCGATGCGCCAGGTAGACAGTAGGTTGCACTCGGTATACCAGTTGGTAAGGTGGTATTGCGCGGCTAAGATAATAAAGGGAGGGATAACCCAGCCGAGGGCATTGACTCTCTGAATCACCGTTGCCTATTCGCGGTTGCCAGGCTGGGCCAGTTTTGCTTTGCTAAGGCCGTCCGAGGTCGTAACTACCATGCCTGCAAAGATAATACCCATTATAAACCCAGTCTCGTCGAAGTTATAAACATCGTTATTTACAATACCGTACTTAGCCTTAGTGTTCCGTACAAGCGCAAACCATTCGCCGATAACCTTTGGATCCTCGCACTTAGCCCTCTAATAGTCGTATCTACGCGTATACTGCGTACGGAGCTCTGGCTGCCGTTTAACAAATCGATATGCCCAGAGCTTGCCGATAAGAGGCGCGTCACGAGCGCGTAGCAGTTGGTTAGCCATATCTTCTACACCACTCAATCTCGGTGGAAAAGCTCGCGTAAATAGCTCAATAATATAATGAACAATAGCCTCCTCTTCTGATTGAGTAAGCTTCTTCGAATTGGGCGTGGTTTCGTATCGTGCAGGCTTGCCGATGCAGCGACGCCCTAGTGTTTTACGGTCGACCCCGTAAATTTTAGCTGCAGCTCGTTCGCTTAGATTCTCGTCATTTTGAAGAGCTTGGAGGGCTAAGATTATCTGGTTTTCTTTTGAAGTAGTGGGCATTTTGGATGGTAGAAGAAAGTTGTTGTGAAGTGCAAAGATGTCGCGTCGTGTAGAAAGTGGGTCACTCGCTGATATGGGTCACTCGCTGATATGGGTCACTCGCTGATAATGTACGTTACGGAAGACAATATTAAAATAGGATTTTATTTTATCAACGAAACGGCCGAAATCGTATGCGGAAACTATCTAACTATTATACCTAAAGTGCCTTCTAACCGTTCCGTGTTACCTCTTAATAGTCCTTAGGGCTGAGTCTGGATAGATGAAGCCGCTATGAGCGTTGAGACACTGCTATCGCCGATAAACAGCGGTACAATTGAAGCCGATTTAGGGTTACTCGTTAAAGAAATAAGCTGCCCTAATGCATTCGAGCTCCAGTTAATGCTTAACACAATAGACTGCGGTATACTCTTAAACGTTAACAGCGACGTAAGCTCTCTCACTTCAATTTAAACCGCAGCCTGTTCACCTCCTCCTATATAAGCGGGCCAACTATGGCTCTCTAATAACGAGGAGTTGTGCGATCTCACCGCCCTAGATTCAGAGACTCTAGATCTGTCGCCGATATATTTAGCTTCGCAGTAGCGTCCACTAATAATCGAAGATTACAACTGCATATTAAAAGCAGGTCCGGAACCGGTTGCAGCTGTAGAGTCATCTAGTAATTTGGACGATGAGCCTGCTTATACTTTAGACGGTAAGCACTATACCGTTGACTGCTTACTAGATAGGTAGAAAGGCTGGTTTTACGTAAAATGGTTTAATGGAAGCTGCAGTTAGGAGCCTCGTAAGAATATCCTAGACTTCGAGCTAATCGAGGATCTCGAGAGGAATTATAGAGGGCTTCATTTGGGGGTGGAGGTTATACGGCCCCGTTCGACCAAAGGTCGCAAAACAGAATATCAGGTATATTTTAAAGGTCGCCTTAAGAAAGAGGATACTTAGGTGGCAAAAAAGTACATGAGTCCCGAGCTGATAGTGATTTATAAAAGTAGTTAGTTAGAAGAGATTAGTTTATTTAGATGCGGTTTTAGGATTTATAGTTATACTGGATACTTTCTTTTATAACTAATAGTTGCTTATACTGCTTTTAAAGGATATTATCTTCTGTAAATATCCAGTACTTACTTCCGAACCTCTAAAACTAATATCTGTAACGACTACTATAGTTCTAAGGCTTATTGCCCTCATCTGTTATTAGGTCAGTATTCAGTATAGATCCTATTTACTAGGTAGGTACCCTACCTTTATAAGAGAAATTATCTGGATGCACTCCCTTGCTGGGGGATAGGGTCGTATATAGCGTTGCTGCAATAGCTAGGAGAGATTTCTGCCAGGCAGAAAAGATATGTACCGATTATCGCAGCAAAGATACGTGCTTTTTCTACCTGGCAGAAAAGCTACGTACTGATCATTATAGTAGATATACGTGTTCTTTCTGCCTGGCAGAAAATCTGCGTACTGACTATCGTAGCAGCACTCTTTTTAGGGCCATTATAATAGCTTTTGTTAAAATCCAGCACTTATTTGTAGACTTTACAGTGTATCTAGGCCTGTAACCTACAGGGCCTACAATAACCAATGGCTTGGAATCACAGCGCTTACTAACGCTCTGCCGTTGCGATTACAGTAAGCTTTCGGACCTCTGATTCAACCTGGAGATCCGTATAGCTAGCGCCTGGAGTTCCAGACAGTAAGCTTTCGGACCTCCGATTCAACCTGGGGATCCGTATAGCTAGCGCCTGGAGTTCCAGACACTTAGCGCACGGCAACGGAGAAGAGATTGGGGGAGGAATACGGAGCTAAAAGATCTATAAGAGGCTTGCCCTCAGGACTGTTCACTGTGATATTTTCTTGCCTGTTAAGTCAATTTAATACCCTAGTTCACCACATCCTTCAGTGCCTCACAAGCCTATGTTACTGTGATTACCTTGTATATTGCAGGGCGTCGCCCCTGTAATCCATCTTCCTTCAGTGCTTAGCCACTGTCGTAGGCTGCAGCCAAAGCTTCTTTTCCCCCTGAGTATACTGCGCTAGTTCCCAGCGCAGGTCTACATCATACAGACCTGCGAGACACCTATCTTCGGTTCCCAGCACAGGCTTACATCATACAGGCCTGTGAGACACCATATTTCAACAGCTTTTAAGAGCTAGCCTCCTTGATTTCCTACTGGGCCTTAAAAGCGGTCGTTATAGCACTGTATAAAGTTATAACGCTTTCACTTTAAAGAGAATAAAGAAAAATAACAGTTTACTCTTAAGTTTTGTTAGATATATAAGGTAGACTTCAGGTGCTAAAAACCGAAGTCGTTTACTCGTCTAAGCTAAGATAAGGGTCACTCACGGGAAAAACTCAAAACCTTAACTCCACTTTCTACGTAGTAGTATAGTATACGCTTCAAACCAGTATTAGTCTAGTTACAAACAATATCGGAATCCTGATATTAACAGTTTCCATTTTAGTTCTTAGACTTAAGTACTTACCGCTTTAATCTAAACGGAAGTGGAGAAGCCCTAAGCATAGTGAGAAAGGCCCTAAGCAGGGTAAGCAATAAGTAAATTTACGTAATACCAGGTAATTCCAGAGCTATTTTTAAAGCGTAGACTATTTGGTTAAGTAGGTAGAGATTGTAACAGGCAATTCCTGCTTTCGCTAGAGTCAGAAGCAGCGTAGTATATCTACGCTAAGATCAGTTTCTAAATTCATCCAAATCAGGTAAATTATCTCCCTCTATTGTTCCTACATCCCAGTTCACCGAAACTTTGGATAGTTTCTAACTTAATCAGGCATATAAGATTGCATTTTTACGCTAGTTTATACTCGCCTTACGGAGCCGCCAGCCATCGAATGCTACCTTTTAAGTGGGTCTGTTTGATTCCAAGAGCCATTTTTGGAGCAGAGCCAGTCGGCTTGACAAATATTATAAAAAGGAACTTCTGCCCTTGCAGAGCCAAAAACAGCTTCCACATGATTACAACGCAAACCATTGAGCCTAAGGCAGCGCTAGCATCATGACATGAAATCTCAGCCTCTGCTAAAGCCAGAAACGGCTTTTTCATTTTTCCCAACATAATCTCTCCATTCTCAATTTGGTCGACGTTCTCATTACCAGGCACACCCAATACACTGAGGCTACGTGTGCTGTCGCGATGATCTCTGAAGACTGCCATCACCTGGCCCGTATGGACCTTCTTGTCTGGCACACAATAAGGGCATCTGAGGGTGCACTTGTAGTAAATGATGTCGCCAGGAATAATTGACTGTCGATTGGAAAGAGGTGGATAGTATGCCAGGACACCGCTGGTTGTTCGGAGGGAGCCTGCCCACTGCATCCTGTGCCAAGCCTCAGGAGGGGCGTCAACGAGATCTGCCATGCCAAAGTGCATGGTGTTGGCTAACTGTGAGCTAAGGATGTTCCGCAAGACATCCACCGGGTCGAGGAAGAAGAGATTTTGGGTCGGATCGGCACCAGACAGCATGGACCGAGTTTCACGGGACGATGACAGCTTCATAGGGTTGAGGGGAACGTCTTTGACGGTGCACAGGTCAAGGTGCGACAGTGTCTCTCGAACATATTGCTTGAGAGTATAAGAGTATCAGGCATTCCTCGCAGTCTGTCAAGCGGGCCCAGTAATTTGAGGAGCTGCAGTTGAGTGGCATACTCCTTGCGGGACACTCCATTGACGATACAATGTATGGCCCAACCGAGCACGAAGCCGTTGAGGTTGTGGTTGCGATGGATGAGGGTAACTGACTCCGAAGCTGCGTACGGGTCTTCGGCCAGAACAGGGCGCACCACTAGCACCAAGCGGGTAGCCAGTCGCTACCGTGATGCTGTCGAGGACAATCTCTTCAAGGAGCAGGGGAGACTGCGCAATGGCTTCGGGTTCGTTCTCAGAATCAGGCTCGGGCTCGACACCTTCTACTTCATCATCATGGTCCTCGGCGTCATCGGCCATGTGTTGATACTCGGCAAGGGCGTTGAGCTTTGCTTGTGCGGGGCATCGTCGGCGACGAAGTAGCCGCTAGTCAACTCGTCTGGGTCGGGTAAGCAAGATCTTGCTCATCGAGGTTCTGCGACCACAGATGTATTGTTAGATCTCAGGGCATCGGACACGACTCGACTACCCAACCATCAATGTCGGCTACTTACGGTGATCTCTTCCTCGTCATACAGGAGATTGTCATCGTCCTAGAAGTCAACGCCGTCCCGTCCATCGCGAAATCATCGAACTCGGCGTCATCGCCACCGCTGGGGTGGTCAACATCGGTGCGGGGTCGCTGAGTAGGCGATTCCGCAGGGTCTTGGCCCGGTCATGTGGTCGCTTCCTGTCGGCAGCTTGCTGTTGTCGCTCCCGTAGACGTCTGCGGACAATGGCAAGCTTTCCATGGTGGGGGAAGGTGGCGTGGCATCGCGATGGTGTTGATGACCGACCTTCGTATGATGTGTGATGGAAGAAGGCAGGATGAGTGAGAACCTGGAAACAAGAGACTTCTCAGCGGCGGGGTGTTCAGAGCTCTGCTGGGCTCTGCGCCCATCTGGTTTGCTGCCCGAGCTGGGTCAGGTGCTCTTAAAATATCCCAGGTACAGAAGGCAGTCGCCATCCAAGGAACCTGGAAGGCACCCGGTCTACGCCCCACCTGTTGACCTGTCAACTGGGTACCTAATTATCCATTCCACTCGCTTCAGGCGACTGGGCTCAGTCGATGGCGCGCGATCCCTAGCGCTCACCGAATGGGACACACACTACCTTACAGCGACAGCGACCACTTTCACCTGGCTGCGACGCGACCCTCCGCTCGCAGTAAGCAGACCTCTATTCGTACGATATGGATTCCGTGGATTTGGAGGGGTCGCTTTGACAGATTTCTTGTCGCAAACACCAAAGAAGCATGGCGCATGGAGAATGGATGCCAAAGAACGCTTCCATTACTTGTGAGGGTATATAGCTATCTAGGTGTCAAAAAAGCAAAAAGAGGCCAAAAGTTTCAAAAAGATCAAAAAGAAATGTAAGTATAACCCCCCCCCCCTTTCTCTCCAAACCTTCACTCGGGCATCGGCGTGCGGGGGCGGCTCCGGGATCGTGAATTTTGCTAAACACGCTGTCAGGATCCAAGGTTCTTGACATTATACGGGTGACCAACATACCGAGGTTGGCCTTGGTTCTCGCCGCAGAAGTCTTTTTCTGCTTTCGCTGCCATCACTGGCGCTCATGCACTTCATGGAAGTGCTCCTTCTTCGCATTCTTTTACTCTATCACCATGTCAGCTCTATCATCGTTGGACATGTTGTGTCGTACTACTTACCGTCCTTCTTGACCATGTCGTCGTAGAAGTCGAGGAGCTCTTGACAGCGCTTAGGCGCCAGGTCAGGCTTGCTGACCGGGTAAGGTGTGGAGGTGCTTGAGGTGTCACAACATTCCCGCTTGGCGCGTACACCACAAAGAGCGATGCACACCTGCAGGACTTGGAATAGGGGTTACCATGGGCAAGGAGAAGGATAAACAATGTGCGCATCGGCAGGAGGTGGCTTACCAGAATAGCGCCGCTCAACGGCGAACCCGAGCCCAAGTCCAAACCCCAGACCCCAGTGCACATGTGGCTGGTTGCGGCTTGATGAGCGACCTCGCCACCGCTAACGGTATGCGGCCGTGAGCCGCTCACAAGTTTGAGCCGACAATTTACCGCTGACCAGGCGTGAGCCGCACGGGGACCAAGCCGGTCATCTTTTTAGAGGGCTCATTGACAGAAGCCGGATATGGACAGTAACACACACTCAAGCCGCTCCCAAACATGAGCAGCTAGACGCATCCAGCCGCTCGTAGCGATGACGTACACTGTGGTCGATGGAGAGCTGAAATACCAAGACAGGCGTGGGGAATATGCCTTCTATGTGCTGAAGGAAGAGGTGCTAGATGGTCATGGACATTTCAGCACCGCCATCACCATGAGGAATCTGGCTGGGTTGCGGGAGTTTGTCGAGCGGCGGAGGAAAATTGGTGTTGACGTGGAAAAAAGGGAGACTATTGCGGAAAGTTGGTTGCTAGGAGAGGGAGTTTTTCGTTGCTGAGGACTTTGGGTTTACATTTCCTTCTCTCTTCTTTCCCTTGTTTTAAGTTATCGTGACTGATGACGGCTCGAGCGGTTTCGCCTGGTGGAAAGGGGGATTGTTGTGGGGCTTTAGAGTGGAGCTGGAATCGCTGAATAAATACCTTAGGTACGTTGCTGGGCATGGCTGAGAGGTGAGAGCAATGTGAGAACTGGTCTTGCTCGGAAGGTACTAGGTACTACTGCTGATGATGGCATGGTATGATGGCAAGCAGGGGCTGAGCGCTGTCTGGCTCTGGTACCGTTTCCAAATGGTTCCACACCAATCAAGGATCCATATACCACCAGTTCCCGAATCATCGCAGCACTGGAGAACGCCTGTCCACCACCACCGGAACACTCCCATACTCCCTCTTCCTGACCACCATCCGGCAACCTCCAGACCACCCTCCCCACCGCCCTCAGCGGAGCCCTCGAAACCAACACCACCCTTGCCTCCGCTGCAGTACACGACATTTAAACGTCACCACGACCCAGCCTCACTCTCACCATCAAGCTCAACAACATCGCTGTCTGCACCCAACTGCCCGGAACCCTCCACACAGACACATCAAACCTGCAACCACATCACCGGCAATGTTGAGACCACTACCTACTAAATGGGTGTCGCAGCAGAAGCATACGCACTCCATGCTCCCAATTTCCCGGTGCACGCATACACCAGACCAGCATGGAAAATCTTCGACCCTAGGTAACTTTCGACCCAACCCTTCCACGGCCCAATCATCACCGCCTCAGCCTCCAAAGCGAATCACCACAGTTCAGTCCTGAGCAATACGTCCAGAAAACCGCGTGGCCCACACAGTCCAAGTCACGAGGGTCACCCCAGAGCCAACACGGAGCAAAGATCTGTCGTCTGGCCAAGCAATCACGTGACACCCGGAAGCCCGGCTCCCCCCGAAGCTGCCGTCCCCGCAATCTAGCCTTCCGGCCGGCTTGGCGAGCAATGGCCACCGGACTGCCCCGAAGCCGCGACTCCCGCGGCGAATCCATTGCGGGCTCTCGCCCCCGCAGACCATACCGTACATTTCATGTTTCACTTCACATTATGCATCTGGCGCAACTCGATCGCCCCTCCAGGAGATCCCAACACACCGCTCGCCAAGCCGGCAGCAGCAGCCGCAAGCACAGTCGAAGTCCGCCTCTAACCTCGGTCCAGCACCCCATACCCAGCAGCAACCCAGCCTTACTGTCAGCAGCAGCTACCATTGTGGACACAACGTTCGTTTATTACATTTGCGTGAAGCCAAAGTACCTAGCTACCTACCATTCCGAATGCTCCTCCAATGCGTCTTCGCCCCCAAGCTTTTTTCCCACGGACTACGGAGTATACCCTCTTCAGCTGAGACCAAAATCCTTTGCACGAAACCTGGGCCTACCGCCGAGCCAGACTCGACCTCGGCGCGTTAGAAAGGTCGAAAAACCATGAGCTATTCTCAACACCTCAAAGACACCTCTGGGTAAGAATGCGGCAGCAAAATACAACACAACATCTGCGACTGTTCTTTTCAGCAAAATCCCCAGCCGAGTGTCTTCTCAACCAGATCTGCACACGACAGAAAACGGTAGGAGCACACCCTGCCTTCCACCACGCCGAAGATGGCGAGTGTGCTGTTTCTCGCACCATCACCGCCGCGCTAGAAGAAGCACCACACAGACCTGCACCCCGGAGGAGACAACGTCGCTGCGGGGACTCGTGGCTTTCAAAAGGTCTGCTTTGCCCACTGGGACCTAAGGTACCGAGTCAGCCTCACCCTTCTCAATCGGCATCGCATTCGAAAGTCGAAACATAAGGACATAAGGTACCAGTCGCCCCCCAACACAGTCGTCCCCGACACGTAACCCTTTTACACCTCGACACTCACCCATTACTCCGCCAGAACCTCGTCCCCTTCAACCCGCCAGTTAGGTACAATTTGGCCCGGCGCACGCCTACGCAACTTCCACGCGAAGCATTGCAGGGCCAACGCCGTCAGAGACCGAACGGGAACGATGGTTGCCTGTTCAACATTAGCACCCCTTTGCCCGTGGGGGCCGGGTGTTTAAGCACAGCATCAGTATGCGGTTGCTCCAGCCCGCAGTACCATCAGAACTGCCTCACCATCGTGAGACCGTGCCCTTGGTAAGTCGAAGCATCAACAGCTGCCGGTAAGGGCCATGCGCTGATAGAACAAGAACCAGCTGAACATGCCAAGGGGACAAACGTCAGCGGGAGGGGTTGCTCCCTCCCCTCCGTTGCGACAGGGGCATACACTGTCACGGCCCACGCCGGGTACCACCGACATTCACCCTAAACATGGAGCTGCCACCGGGCCTCCGGAAGCCGAGCACCGGTTTACCAGCACAAAACAACGAGCTGTCCGCCCACGGACAGCAACAGGCCGGCCGTCTCGGCCCATGCTTGTTGTCTCAACCGCAGTGATGGTCGTTGTGTACCTGGCTGCGAGGCAGGGCAGGCGGCGGCAGCCCCGAGGAGGAACACAACAACAAAGCAATGCAGTCACCAAGCTGGCCCACAATAGGCACGACGGCCGACTGCATTCCTCCAACGGCCGACGTCTAGTAGACGGGGAACTGAAACGGGGCGACGCTCACGGCTCCGGGAGACGATACTGTGGTCTCTGGAGAGGAGCGACCCAGCCTGGTCGGAACACGGATCCATTGACACGAAGGGAGCAGGCATCCTTCGCGGTCACCAGCGATGTCCCAATGCAGGTCCCAATACGACAGCCCGCTCGTGCAAGAGAAACCGAGCGAGCCCGGGATGTGGACTCTCGCATGAGATCACCGTCGACCCCGCTCCCACCCCAGCGCCGACCGGCAGCTTCATACCTACCCAGACCGGTCTCGAACCATCACTTCACCTCCGTGCACCACCCATACCCCTTCCGGCCCCGGCCTTCCTTTTTTCTTCCCCCTCCCTTCCTGCTTCCCCGGCTATCCAGCCGCTGCAGCACCAGGAACACCGCCCCAAAAGAGCGGCAGCACGAGCGCGCCTCGGGACAGGCTGCAGCGAGGCCAGCACTTTTGGACGCAAGGGATGGCTGGCGCTTCGTGCTAGTGCGACAGATCACAGATGGGCACTGGCCATCTCTTTCATGGTTGGACTCTGTCGGCATTATATGCGGCGGGATGCCCTCGATGCGCCAAGCACCGGCCGGCAACCAATGACAACGGAGATGGAGATGGAGGGAGAAGGCACGAGGTAAGGGGGAGCATAAAAGGGACCCTGGCAGCCTGTTCTCACTTCCTTCATGGCGACCAATCTCCATCGTCGCTCGAGTCACCCAAGCGCCCATTCCATTCCCCCCCTCCCCCGGAAAAAAAATGATGCCTGGTCCGACACCCCCTCCTCTTCACCTCTGGTCGCTCCCCTCCTGGATAGAAGGCCACGCAATGGCATGGGAGCCCTCACAGCTGGGACACACAGGATCGCATGTCCTGACCATGCAGGAGCGGGACTTGGCCGAAGTCCGGGCGGCCCTGGGCGAGTTCAAGAACTTGGAGCTGCCCCCCGAGTCCATCTCAAACAAGACGTTCCCGCTCCCCACCACCGGGCCCAAGATCTTATCCCATATCCGCCTCCATCTGCACACCGGACGTGGGTTCGCCCTCATCCGCGGCCTACCCGCCCGCTCCATGAGCGCCGAAGACAACATGCTGGCGTTCATGGGATTGGCCTCCCACTTCGGTGCACAGCGGGGATATCAGGACAGCCATGGCAACGTGATTGGTACGTACTCGCATCTGCCTGCCTCGCCCCAAGCACCTCCTGCTCCTCGTTCCCCGGTGAATCCCACAACGTCAGATCCGATACACCCAGTCCAGCCAGGGCCGCCAACCAACACACAGCTGACATCCATCAAACGCACAGCACATGTCACCTCGGCCAAGGACTGGGATGCCGTACCAGCCGACACCAGATAGGGCATCCACACACCTGGCCCGTTGGTAAGGCCCCCCAGCCATGATCTGTAGTAGCGACATCAAGCCCTGGACGACTCACCTGCTCATGCTTCGCAGTCCTGGCACGCCGACATGGGGGCCGAGATCCTGTGCCTGTACGCCCGCGACGTCGCAGCCCAGGGCGGTGACGTCCTCCTGGCCTCTGCCCTCACCGTCGCCAAGGACCTCTCCGCCTCCGCCCCCTGGGCGCTGGGATTCCTACGGGAGCCCGACTGGCCCATCGAAGTGTGAGTCCCCCGTCCCCTTAGCAGTTGCCACCATGCTCATCATGAACAACCCGCCCTCACCAGCAGAGGCAAACCCAATACCCAGACCATCCAGTGCCCTCTTCTGTCCATTGGTGAGGAGGCCGGGTCCGTCTACTTCGGGTTCGACAGCGGCAGGCTCGCCCCCCTGCCAACCCCGCAGTTCCGGCCTTGCCCGCAATTCCTCTTCGGTCCGACCAAGACCACCGCCCTGGCACAGCTGGAGCTCACCGCAACAAGGCACCAGTTCAGCGTACGCATGGAGCCCGGGGATATGGTGAGAACACACATGTGCCCCCCTCTCTGACCCCACCGCTGCTGACACGACGCTTCCGGCAACGCCAGCTCGTCCTAACAACACCACCGTCCTCCGCTCCCGATACGCCTACTGCGACGGCCCGAGCAAGAGGCACCTCCTCCGCCTCTATGTCCGGTATCCCACCCAGGCACTGGGGCGCGGCATCCCCCGCGAGCTGCGGGACAGTGTCTACGAGCCCGCGCACCGGACGCCATCCTTCGCCCCAGAACCCCCCGAGACCTACACCCAGCCGGCCAACACCGCCGACGTCAACGGCCCCGCAGCGCTTTCTCGCTCCTCCTCGCAGTGCTGATCCAGACGGCGCTTTGAGCCCCGCTTCTGGCGCGCAACATGATCGTCGTCGATCTGTTGTGCAATGATACAGTGTGTTAGTTTGTATTTTCTTGGGTTGTTCTCGTTCGTCAGGCCCCTCCCCGTCTCCTCCTGGCACCTCTGCCTGATTCGACGGTCTTCTGGGAGTGGGACACTGACCGTGGTGAGCCTGTTTACTGGCGGTGCCGCGCCTCGGCTGGCTCTGCCACAACCCCTGCAGGTTGCCTTTCTTGGCTGGACTAGCCAGCCCATGGGCACCAACGTGTGTTTAGTTAAATGCGAGCACTCTTTGCCCATATACCTACTTCATGAACTGCCGCGTCGTGACCTGAAAACACCACCACCTCCCCATCCTCCTCCCCCGCTGTGCCCAGAGCCTCGTTTCCCCAAATATATCCGCCACCGACATTGCCAGACCGTCGACCACGGAGTCATCACCCCTCACGTCACTGGTCAACGGTTGACCGGATCATGTCTGCTGGGCCTCTGGCCCCGTGGACGGCAGACAGCCCTTGTTCTCGTAGTCATGTAGCTCTTTTCGGTATCCTTCACCGCATCCACCATCTCTCCGCCGACCTTGTTTCGCCAGCGGTTACGAGGCCCTTTCGCCTCCCTTCCGAAGCCGTTCCGAGCAACCAACCCGCTCCTCCAGGGCCGTATGTCGTAAACCCCGTCGAATCCACCCACCATACCGGTCCAGTCGCACATGGCCTACCGGATCTTCAGCTAGCCTCGTTGGGGCTCCAGACGAGGAGGCCCACTGTCGATGGGAGAACGACAAACCCGATGTTCACAACCGCATGATGGCATCAGTCAGGGAACCCGAGGCAAGACAGCGTATTCTGAACCTCAGCTGAGGCGCCGGTGAAACTCGGGCTCACATACACCGTTGGAACAACCTCTGAACTCTTCCGCGGGGGTTTTTAACACCGAGAGGGCTCTTCTGAAGGAATGATATAGTCTCGACCGAGCTAGCTTCGCGGCCTTCGAGGCATCATTCGCGAGTTATCGGATTATCAGTCGTGGTTTACATGTCATGGACATGCAGCTCTCCGAGAAAGTTCACATCCAAGCCGGTCTAAATAACATCGAGAGATCACATTCCGAATTTTACGACCATATCGCGCGCAAGACGGAGCACAAACTGCTGGCGACCACAGGATAACTGGCTCCAGCTCCTTCCACAACCACCATCGCAAGCTCCGCCGACAAGAAGGATACCAACGAGTTGTCTACCTCATCCTCCAACAACCCCCGGCCATCGGTGAAGGGTGGCGTCTACTCTTGAGGTATCAAGAAGGGTCGAGCTCACCGCGACGAACACAATCGCCATCGACCCAAGGATGACCCATCCTGCCACTGCGAGCTGGATAATGCTCCTGGCATATGGCCTGGTAGGAACAGAGCAACCGACGACGACAGGGAGAGAGAGACGAGAGGGGCAGGTCGTCTACAGGTGCCGTTCGATGTCACGTGGGAGGTGTCAAACATGCTGGAACTTCCAAGGATCGATCCGCCCACAGCAATCTTCGTGTGAGCAACAACCTCGCCGCGCCACAAGTCAGCAGCCCGGCTTTCCATATAAGCCCCTGGGGGGCATCCTACATGTGTATGTACCCCCCACTACCTGCGCCGAGGCGATGCTGGGGAGGTTTGCCTGCCCACACGCCCTCGTCAGGAATGCCCGAGTCTCCATCTTCCTGCAAGAGGGTTGATAAGGGGGGACAATGTCCACGTTCACGAAGTGGGACACCGTCAACGGGTTTTTTGGGGGCTTGTCAGGACCCTCACATCGTCACCGTCAGCGGATGAGCACCTCATCCAGCGCATCAACAGGGCGAATATAAACACGTCCTGGGAGGCAGGCAGATAGCTATCACGACCACATCTGCAGTGAAAGTCACACGCCTGCGCTGCAGACTGATGCCAGGGCGTTTGGACGTTAGATATCACATAAAATGCAATCAAAACCAGGTAACTATGTATATCGTACATCACCGTAGCAGCAGCAGGTCCTTCCACTGATGCCGAGAACTCAAAAAAAAAAAAAAAAAAAAAAAAAGAAAAAAACATCCGTGGCGGGGGTCGCCACGTCGCGTCCAGGGCAGGGCTCTAGGCGGGTGTTGGCGTGAATTGCCCCCTCCCAAAAGAAGATTAAAGCATCACGGTTTGGGGGAGTATTGCCTGTCTTCTCTTCCTTTTCTTACCCTCCTTTTCATTTTAACCGGCCTGGCCAAAATCGATGACCCGAGGCATTTGAGAGGAGCGTTTCCCAGTTTTGACCCGCCGGGCTCGAGCCATGCCAGTTCGCGGCCCAATCCCAATCGAGTCTGACTGCGAGGAGACTTAGATACCTATGTAGACCAAGAAAGAAAGAAAAACGTAACCACCGAGGGTATTCGGTGCCAATGCAAAGCCTGTCTCTCGCCCAGCATGAGGCGTCATGACAGTTTCTTCTTCTCTGGCGTTTAATGCGCTGAAGCCCACCGAGAGGTGCCCTTGCATCCCGGCCATTCCTCCTTGGGTTGAGCCAGCTGTGTGTGAGATATGATGGATGTGGCATCACCTGCATCCCCAGGCCAGTCTCACAACCCAGAGCAACCAGGTCACGTGGAGCTAGGAACAGTTGTTCAGGTCCTCCACGGTATTTTTTGTTAGCGTGACAGGGGGTCTTTTGTTGGAAGTTGCTGAAAAAGCACCCTGGCCGCACTAACAATAAAGCCTGAGGAGGTATACCGCTCTCAAATTCCATGCACAGAAAAACAAACACGCTTTTTGTATTTCGATCCTCGCCTGTCAGTAGCAGCATATGGCGATGATGGGCTGGTCGAGGAAACCATCATGACGGTGCAACGCGACATGGTGAAGTCGCCCGCGTTGGTGGGCGGTTCGGGACCCAGGGCAGCGAGAAAAGAGAAAGAAAAAGGAAACAACGCGCCCAATAGTCCACCCACACTACGGCATCCGATGCAGGTTGACCAGCATCGTCAGAGGGTGCCTTCAAGGCGAAGACGTCACTGCGACATACAGCAACGAGCTTGGTCAGGTTGCTGGTCCAGACCTCCAAAACCCCACGACACTTCACAGTTCCGCCAGCCTCTGGGAGGTTCGGCTCCAGGCTTGGTTTTGCTGGGTGATGGCGCCGAGACGTATCACCACCTAGCTGCCAGCTGCAGTCTTGCGTTCAACCCCGCCCCCTATCCGTGCTCACTTGGTACAGCTAGTGTACACTATGGACGCGTATCACAGTGGCAAAATAAAAAGAACTCTCCCAGATTAGTGTAGGCAATAAACGAAACCACGAAATATATTCTAGCTACTCCACTCGGCGACGGCGGCCAAAGACGACAGCGTGTATGGATGCTCTGCGCCAAGCACACGCTGCCGAGCTTGGGCACAGTCCTTCATCAGTGCTAAGGCGTCTGAGTGTCGACCTTGGCTTTTCCAAGTAAAAGCGAGGTTGGACTTGCTCGTCAGCGTATGTGGGTGATCGGCCCCAAGCTTGGCCTTACGAATCTCCATCACCTGCACAAACAGCTTCTCGGCCTCCTCCCACCGGCCCTGGTTCCAAAGTGTCGATGCCAGGTTGCCCATAATCGTCACCGTATCTGGGTGATCGGCCCCAAGCTTGGTCTTACGAGTCTCCATCACCTGCACTTCCAGCTTCTCGGCCTCCTCCCACCGGCCCTGGTTCCAAAGTGTCGACGCCAGGTTGGCCATGATCGTCAGCGTAGAAGGGTGATCGGCCCCAAGCTTGGTCTTACGAGTCTCCATCACCTGCACTTCCAGCTTCTCGGCCTCCTCCCACCGGCCCTGGTTCCAAAGTGTCGACGCCAGGTTGGCCATGCTCGTCAGCGTAGAAGGGTGATCGGCCCCAAGCTTGGTCTTACGAGTCTCCATCACCTGCACGTCCAGCTTCTCGGCCTCCTCCCACCGGCCCTGGTTCCTGTATGTTGACGCTAGGTTGGCCATGCTCGTCAGTGTATCTGGGTGATCAGCCCCAAGCTTGGTCTTGCGAGTCTCCATCACCTGCACGTCCAGCTTCTCGGCCTCCTCCCACCGGCCCTGGTTCCTGTATGTTGACGCTAGGTTGGCCATGCTCGTCAGTGTATCTGGGTGATCAGCCCCAAGCTTGGTCTTGCGAGTCTCCATCACCTGCACGTCCAGCTTCTCGGCCTCCTCCCACCGGCCCTGGTTCCTGTATGTCGACGCTAGGTTGGCTATACTTGTCAGCGTATGTGGGTGATCGGCCCCAAGCTTGGTCTTGCTTATCTCCATCACCTGCACTTCCAGCTTCTCGGCCTCTGCCCACCGGCCCTGGTGCCAAAGTGTCGATGCCAGGTTGGCCATGCTCGTCAGCGTATGTGGGTGATCGGCCCCAAGCTTGGTCTTACTTATCTCCATCACCTGCATCTCCAGCTTCCCGGCCTCCTCCCACCGGCCCTGAATTCTATAAATAGGTGCAAGCATCGTTCTGGACAAGCTCGTAAGGAGATGATCTTTACCAAATATGAAAATCAAATCAACCGTTTCCTGTTTCAGTTGCACCTCCGCTTTATCTAGCCTTTTCTGTTCGAGGTAAGGATAGCTAAAATCCGCCCAACGCATGTGTCCCATAATGCTTAACTTAGACACGATAGAAGCCCGAAAAGCACTACTCTCCAGACGCAGGTTAGAAACCATGTCTCTGACGACCTGGATATTCTGATTGCCTCGGCTTAGAATACCCTCGGCTTTGGCGTGATCTCTCGCAGCACCGAAGCCTATGTAGTAGCAAAACGCTGCTTGAACAGCAAGAGATGGCGACTGGGAATGACCTCTTAAGAGACAGCGAGTAATGTAGGAGCGAACTCGATAGTCGCTATGATAAAAGTCTTGAATTGTAATTTCGATCTGAATAACGTTAGCGTAACAGGAAAGAAACATTTCTCAAAATTTTGGAGGGATTATCACCTTGAAATCAGCGCTTGGTATATTACGTTTTATATCTGTCGCCGTCACCAGAGTCTCCGGAAGCGGTATCCTTCTTTTCTGTTAGCTTTGCGATTTTCCCTAAAAGAATCTGCTCACCGTTGTGGATCTAGCCTTCTCAGCAATGTCGAGAGACTGAGTTCCCGATTACCAGGATCTTGACTCAAGCTCGAGCTAAAGAATTCCTTCAAAGCCATCTTCGTGTCGTGCTTTAATGTTGTGTCCGATGCTAAGAGCTGCTGCGCATACGTCTGGAGCTCTCCCTTCTTCGTGCGTAGTCTTTTCTCTGCTGGCGTAAGAGACCCGACGTCTACCACAACACCTTGGGGTGGAGGTGTTGTTACCGACAAAGAAGGCTCAAATAAGAGCCAGAGACACAGCATGCCAAAGGAGAACAGGTCGGTTCTCGTTGCCTCTGGCGGAGTCCACTCCCACCCGCGACGGTCGTTGTTATCCGGGATCTCTGGCGCGTGCCATGGCTCCGATCTTGGCAGCCGAAGTCGTTGATCATGGCGGATGTATCGTGAGGAGTACCCGAAGTCTATGACTTTTGCGCGATACTCCCCGGATGTTTCTTTGAAGACAAGGACATTTTTCGGTTTGATATCCCCATGAACGATTTCTGTAGATATGTTAGTTATCGTTCTATCCTGGAAGAGCTGTCTGCTTACGATTGGTGTGCATGTCTATGACTGCTCTCCCTACGTCCAGACAAAGCCTAAGTCGGTCGTTGATTATCATGCCTCGTCCACTGTGCCTTGCGAAATGATCCAAGTCTCCATAATGAGATTTCTCAAACACTAGCACTGGCCATGGCTTGTCGTCGGTAGGAGAGATTTCCCAACATATTCCTTGTAGCTGGGCGATATTCGCATGTTCGCGTACCGGGGTTTCGCTCAACACGGCGATTTCATTGATGAGAGTCCGGAAGATCTGCTCTTCGGTCTTTTGTTGCTTGTGGTAGGCCTTGAAGGCAAAGCTCGTGTCCAAGTTGACAAGAGCCTGGTAGATGATCGAAGTCCCACCGATGCCTTTGTCATCATCGTGTGTTATATCCCAGACGAGAGGTAGAATTTCGATTTGCAGGGCTTGAGCCGTGGCGAGAAAGGACAGGAAGTTGAACTTGTCAGGCTCAGGCTCCGTCCCCTGCACCTCTGCGCCTGAAGAGAATTGCACTTGGGGGAGGACGGATGAAGGATAGCCAAAGGTTGACATAATGTTGATCGGTGATATTAACTAGGAAACCGATTTGGCGATCGCTTAGCACAGGACTGTATTGTAATGTAAGACTTCAGCGAGAACCAACATCTCGCTTCCGAAGAAAAGCTGTTGGGATGGCGGTGAGCTTCGGTTAGGCAGCATTGCACGTGACAAATTGTGACTCACGACACGAGGAGGGATGATACCCGAGTGGTTGGGGGCCGAATATGGGAAGAACAATGCGCCGAACCGGTGAAATCAGCTGTCGGGAGGCGTCCACGGGTGGTTCAGGATGATCCCCAGTGAATCGCCCACGGCTGGACCGGCGCTCGAAAGGGGCCGATGCGCGCTTCGAATCGATATCTGGCCTCAAGATCCAAGGGACATTCAACAATCAATACAATCTGGTCTCATGCCTAAATGCACCCAATGCCGTGAGGATCCATTGCTCAGCTCCGCGTCCACAACTCATCGTCAGTACAACCCGCTAGACGTACTTCAATCTATCTAGGATACAAAAGGCTCGACACAAATTCGTAAAGCATACGTTCCATAACCCTACTCTATAGTCGGAATCCTATCCATGACCAAACTCTTAAATGCCACAGACCAATGGCCTTCCCCATCTGCGTCCACTGACATTCCCCCAAAGCCTCCCTCCAAGCATATACGGGATGCCTCCATATAACGTGTTCCCATACTAATACCAAGTAGCGGAACCCTACTCCTCAGGACTTCCCTCCTGAACTCTTCGTCTGATATGCCTTTGAAACGCTCCTTTTTTGTGATCCTAGACAAAGTTTTCCACAGCCCAATCTCCAAAAGGATCATGCCGACCGAGTAGTAGTCAAACTCCTCTCTGTAGCGTGCATGGTGTGTCAAGTACTCTGGATGCTGATAGCTCTGGAGCTCGCTGTCAATGTCTGGTCCATGGGTGTGCGAATCGAGCTGGTTCTCTCGGCTGCCGGCGAAGCCCAAAATTCGTGGTTCTTTGGCCCATTCGGCTTTCTCGGCCCCCTTCCGTGGAAAGAAAAGTACGTTCATCGAGTGGAGGTTACGGTGCAGCCATCCGACCTTGTGAAACGTGTAGATGCATCGGCATATGTCAAAGGCCAGTCGGAAGCGGTATTCAAGCAGTATGTGAGGAGGGTTTTCTGCATCGAGAAGCCTGTGCAGAGTAACCGGCTGCGTTCCCGGCGGGATATTGTAGACAAAGCCCAAGGCCGGTTGGGACTCATCATGGTATATACCCCTGCAGCGCAAGCTGCCAGGAATCTGTGCGGTGCTGTTGTTATGGAGTAGGCTGGCCACAGACGTCAGCCGACGTCGAAGCTCCGTCCCGATGACATTATCGGCCCACGATTCCTTGTATCTCAACCACTCCACAAGAATATGCTCAGATGCTGGTGCCAGACAAGCGAGGTCATGGATATCGACGCGATCCACCAGGGTAATATCTCTTTGGTTCAGAACGAGCTCCGTCTGCTCGATCAGACCCCCGTTCTCAGCAAGGGCTGTGAGATGCTTGACAGCCAGCAAAGTTCCGATGTCTTTGTCATCTACGTCGGTGATTGCTGCCGATAACTTGCCCAACTGCTCCGCATCATCCTCTCTCAGAACCTCATTCACTAAATGCTCCTTCGCGACAGAGCGATGGGTTGGCGGAAGCGCCTCCACCAGCCTCGCGTGCTGATATCGGAGAAGGGAGTACTTCACGTATTTGGTGTCATTGACCCTCTCCCCACTGCCTTCTAAGATGCATCGCATGTCTTCCAGCGCCTGGACAGTCTTTGGGAAGTCAAAATCGAGATCGCTCTGTTCGGTTTGGTCCATTGCGTCGAGTAACTGATTGAAGGCAAAGAGCCAGCTTTGGAAGCGCTTGTTGCCGAGTAGAAGGTCGATGCACTTATCAGCGTTACATGCACTGTCCAGGCCCCGGCCTACAGGCTTTGCCATAGATAGGATAGATATACCACGAAGAGACTTCTTCACCTGTGCGGAGCGTGGTCGTTTCTTCGGATCCAGTGAGAGCATCTTCTGAATTAGGCCAACCATCCGCACACGATATGGCTCTCCGTCTGCCTGTAAGTCGTTCAACCAGGTTGTGACCTCAGGACTCGGCGTCTCTAGTCCTCGATAGAAGCGAATGCACCAGGTGTTAGGGGCCCACTCAAACTCTCTCTTGTCGCAAAATGTCTTGACTCCATCCGAACCCTTCACCATGTAAGTCAACACCTCTGCGAGGATACATCCGAAGGACCATATATCGCTCGCGCGGCGAGCTTGAACGTGACCGTCGCGGAGGGTTTGAAACTCGGGGGCAGCATAGGGGCCATCAACCCCTATAAAGGTGGTCAAAGAGTTATCCTCTGTATGTTCGAAACTCGAGAGTCCCAAATCAGCGAGTAAGAAGGTCTTTCCATGGATCAAGACATTTCGAGGCGCAAGGTCGTGGTGGCATCCAGATAGGCTGACATCAAGCGCTTTTGACATGAAGTTATGCATGGCGTCCACTGCATCGGCCAGTCCTGCGAGAGCTAGTGGAAAGTGCAACTCCTCTGGCCCATTCCGCTTCCCGTTGAGAAGATCTGCAAGTGAACCACCATCGGCGACGGCAAATATGAGGTTGTACTGTTGCCGGTATCTGTAGGCGCAGTATAGTTGGATGATGTTCGGGTGCTTCAAATGCGTAAGGAGAGCTAAATTTTTCAACTCTTTTTGAAAATCAAGTATAGGCTCCCCTCTGTCTCTGATTTGCTTCCTGATAACCTGAAAAAAAGTGCGATACGGGGTCAGAAACGTTTGTAGCTAGCTTAATATGGTCGGTTGCTACAGAAGGGACACTCACCTCGTGGTTTTGTGATGGCAGTCGATGGCATTGGGGATGGAGCTTGACTTTCGAAACCACACCCATTGCCCCTTTACCGGCAGGCTCCTCGTGTAGAAAAGGCAGTATAGTTTTCGTGTCGAGTATCCGGTCAATGCTATGTTGGTGCATAATAGGGATGAAGAACTCCCATTGCTTCTCGAGGAAATTCCTGATCATTGAGTTTGCCGCATCTTTCTCGAATATTTGCTGCAGCGCCTCGGAGGTATAAGGTATACGATCATCGGGATGAGATCGCAGCGAGTCGTGCCTGAAGAAGCTAGAAATGACCTCGCCGTGACGTATGAAGACCAAGATTGCGAAACATCTCCGGGCACCCCGTAGAATGCCGTCTGTCAAGTCTATGATCTCGTGGAGTGGGACCGCAGAGCTTCTTAAGGCAAGCTTGATAGCAGACTCGGAAACAACGTCGAACAACTCGTCATCAAGAATGAAGTGGCGCTCTTCCCAGTTAGTATTCGCGAAACGAATACTTTCCAGCTTCTCCCGTAATTCGTCCATATTTCCAATTATGCAGATCTGACGATCTGACAGAAGACAGCAGTCCGGGTGGGGGGGATGCGTTGCGATAGATTGACGGGGTCGAGCAGGTGCGGCCTAAGGGCACTGCTTGTAGTTCCGCAAGTCTGCTTATATGCGTTGGATTGACTTGATCTCATCCTGATGTAACGTTAGGTGAATGCGCGTTATCTCGAGTGTCAGGATTCAAAGGTACTTACCTCCGCGAGTACTTCTGGAACGTTGATCTCGTAGCTTTCGTCTCTCTCCTTAGTCAAATAACGTCAAAATCTGTCGCTAATGTAGCTAGCGGTTCCCGACCTACCTGTATTTTGAAGTTGCCAGCTCCGAATTTGGACACGAGAAGATTGCGAAGGTCTTCTAGCTTGATGTAGCGGTTTGAGATCGATTGCGGCTCCATCTTGGGGCCTAAAGTGATGCGATGAGATGAAGATAAAGACTGGAAAGGTTCGGAAGTTATTTCGCCTTGGGGCTTATTTGTGTGTATGGCTTGTTGTGACACTGCTTCAGTAGTGGGACGGTGTAAAGCCGGGTAAACTCTTCGCCAATCGGCACCAGCGAACGCGCCCACGGCGAGGCATCAATCCCTTTTTCGCTCCGGCGAGGCATCTTTTGGGCTTGTCTGACATACGAATGGGCTGCAGGCCGCATCCTCGCCGCCTGGTCGGGCAACCCCCTAATCGCGCCAATCAACGTACCCCACGTCAGCGCGCTCGAAGATGTTTTCTGCTCGCGCACTCGGCGATGCCGTATGCCCAGCCTCGATACGGCATGGAATTAATGTCGCTCGCCTCACTTTACGATGGGCAGTGCCAGAAGCCAAGCTTTACAAGCAGCACGGGCTCGCTCCCGGCTCTCTGCAGCACCCCGACAGAGAGGGTTCTCTCATTCCATTCGAAAGCTTTGCCCACCACCTGCTGTCCAGACAGAATCAAATGCTACATGTATTCTTAGCCCTCATTTACAACCGCCATCTCGCAAGAGGTGGTTGTGACCAAATCTGTACCTTCATCCAACATTCGCAATGCATACCTTTATGTTCGATCAACGAACTCACCAGGGAGATAGGTACCCGGTGGATATAAACTGCTATGCGCCAATTGGAGAGGATCTCAGTTTGTGCGACCGGCAGTTGAGTGAGGAATCATTAAAACTCTTCCAGATTTCTGGAGGCGGTACCGATGTCCTACGACAAGACGGAGGTAAGACTCAATTTAATTTCCAGAACGCAGGCTCTAATATATACAACAGCGTTACCACAGACGCAATGTCAGCGAATCTTTCTCACCAGTGAAGAGATTGAAGAACATGGAATCTTTGACGTATGAGCCGGCCCAGGTTGTGATTCGGCGAGCCGTGGCGCTGATATCAAAGATACAGAACCTACGAGGGGACTCATGGCGGCATCTGATCTTGTGAGATTCGACTGTCAAGAAAGCGTGGTTCAACATCAGTGGTGCTTACTTCGAATAGCATTGTTCGGCCGACCTTTTCGTGGAGTCAACTGTGCATTACGGAGCTCGCATTTCGTACTTTGCTAGCTAGTTTACGAGTCTTTACCCCCTTCCTACCAGTGGTCCATACTTTTGGAACGAAAACGAACGACAAGCAACGAGTGAGAGATTTAGCATTCTATCGAGTGCTATCTTCGGCATACGGTTCGTTTAATATCAAGTGTTCTTAACTGTCATACTTATATTAATGTTCCGACTGGCAGAGTTCTGTTACAACATTCGCTACTTCGAATTAAACGGACGGGGACGGGGCAATCCATGGTCGCTCCGACAAACCGGCGTTTATCAGAAGTGCCTGGCGAATAAGCAATCTACATGGCTTCTCCTTAACTCTTCGAACTATATCACAGACCGCATCTCGGCAGCATTTGGGGGACAAAATAGATCGATCCATGAATCCTGCAAAGCGTCACAACTGTTACCTCACCTTTTCATCTTTTCGGCGGCGACTAGGAACTGGGATCAGTACACCGAGAACCTGCGTCAGAGATCCATGATATTTGTAAGCAGTACAATACCTTTCCGCTATCCAGACTTATATTTTAACTAGACAAGATAGGATGAGAAAGCATATTCATCCCATGTCAACGAAACCTACTCAGATGACTACGAACTTTTATTCTCCGACGTCCAGGAAATAATGTCACTGAATGAGACGATTACTTTAGCATCCACTGTTTTAAAAGGACAAAGACGTGCGTTTTCAGAGTACAGTAGCCTACATGCGAGGTTGGATAAGAGAAAGCCAGGGTGCCACAACTGTGATACTGTGAGCACACTGGAGATGCTAGAGGCTGAGCTCCAACATCACCACGAAGCTATGACGATTTTGGCACGGACGACTTCAAGGACCACACAATTGGTAGGCCTATCCATACGGTTTTGAGCCGAGATTGTGGCTAATCTTGAGGAGCTCTCTGCAATACTGCAAACCCGGGCGAACGATCATCTGCGAGCTACTACGGCTACCATTCGGACGGACATCACACAAATCCAACTCCAGCTCGGACAGACACGTCTGGATACGGGCCAATTGCTGCGGGTTAGCAAGCAGGGACATGAAGACGCTACCAAAATCAAAATACTGGGCCAGATTGCAACTCTGTTTCTCCCGGCATCTCTCATAGCTGTAAAAAGATCCCTGCCTGCGTGATAGATGAGCAGCTAACTTATATGATTAGTCTCTTTTCAGTTCTACCATGTTCAGCGATTCCGATAACAGCACTTTTTATATAGCCTTGTACTTTGGAATCACTCTCCCGCTTTTATTAGCCACTCTTTTTCTCCTCATTCTCATCGAGAAAGGCTTGCCTAGGGGCACGCGAGTGCAACGCTTCTTCCAGGGTCTCCTCAAATGACTTCTACCAGGTATAGGCCGTGACAACTAAGGCTAGCTGGTGGGGGTAAGAGCAGCACTATCAGTGCTATATTTGGCAGAAGGGAAAAGGGAAGGACTGCTGGAATCTCTAGTTATATATATTTGTCCTCTTGCCTGCTTGTTAGTCACCGACAACCACTTGAGTTGGCTGCATAGCTATTGATTGTCTTGTGCGTAATCACGCTTTTCCGCATTCAACTCTTACGGATGCTCGCTCTGCCATGGTCACGCAGGCTCGGTCAGAGACCGTTGAATCTGCAATCAATTCCATCAATTCCATCCCTATCATCATCAATTCCATCGTTTTGCATCAATCAATCTCAATCCGGGGCAGACAAACGGGCGAGAAAGCCGAACCCGAAACTGCACAGCCCATCTACACCGTGGTTGAGAAGCTGGCTGATCGGGAGGAGGTGAGTATTTATTCCCGCGCTTCTTGGCAGACCTCGCTAGCTGATTTCAGAAGGACCTCGTCCAAAATCATTCGTCAAGTCCCCCAAGAGACCGGAGACACCACATCGCCGCCGGCATCCGTCCCGTCACCCTGTCTCCTACTTCCATCCCGGCATCCGTCCCCGTCACCACACGCCGCATCCATATTCCATTTCCGTCACCAGGCGCTCCGGCGTTGCCCCGCGCCCTCTCTCCGAGCTCTGCTTCATCAGCAGCCGTCAGCGAATCCTCCATCCGTCTCTCCTCTATCGGATATTTGCGACTGTATTCCACCTCTTCTCCTGGGATCTCTTCTTCGCTGACATGCCGTTACAGCCTTCAAAGGGAGCTTACCCGTAGTATCTGTTCAGAGATGTCCTGACACCAGGGTAGAAAAAGCGCTCGACGGGCTCAGCGAATACGATCTCAATCTCGACATCAGAACACAACTTAGGTTCGATGTGGTATACCCTAAATCCGCACCAGAAGAGCGCGCCTTGGAAGTCACCGCCTCCACCATCCTCACCCCCATTCATCTCCGAAACAACAACGGCACAACGCTCGCAATCAAAGTCGAACGCCCATCCATAATGCCCGAACAGCGAAACACCTCGAGCACGCGCTGCTGTTCCCTCGAGCACGCGCTGCTGGAATCTACCACCAAAATAGCGGGTGGGCGAGCTTTCCGTGGTGAATGCTGACTCTAATCCAGTCAGCCCTCACCACGGGCACCATGCAGGTCATGTTGGTCCTCTGGGGATGCTTCCACTTTAAGCCGTTTTCCGGGTCGCTCCAGCTCGGCGAGGTCGTTTTCGCCGATGCCATCAAAGACATCGTCGTCATCCGTTCAAGGTCATTCAACAAATTGTCGTCATACTCGTTATCCGACATGTTCTAACCACAGTGCGGCCGCTGCTCCCGGATGGAAGAGCATTGCGCGCCCCACAAAGATGATGAGGATGGCAATGATGGTAATGATGAGGATAAGAATGATGAAGGAAGAGGGAGAGTTGGGATGCAGAGGGAGAAGTTTGGTTTGATTGCCCATCTTGCATCTGTTCCTGCCTGGACATCTGCACGTCATTACGTCCGATCGCGCCATCACACGTAAGTGTTCCTGAAGTTGGCGAGAGACTCTTTTAACATGGACTAGCGGACATACACCCATACGCACAGAATATCTGTGAGTTGCTCGGACTACGGCTCTCCTTCCCGACCAGAGAGACGAACCACGACCGACAAACTCTTCTCGATATCCCGGATGTGCTACTGACGGCGGCTGTTGTTGTGGCTACGAAGTACCTCTATCCACTGCTGGTTGCCTCATCGGCTCACAACGTCATGTCATGCCAGGCAGGACTTGGAATGGGAAGGAGAGTACTGTAGAAGCCATCACCAATTGGTGTTCGGACCCGAAGTGGATGTGCCAAGGTCGTTGGGCTGTTAGTTGCTCGGTTCCGTGCGGATGTCATGTCAAAAGTGGAGGTGGTGGATACTCTTTCTGCCAAGATGTGGGTCAGAGTGGATCTGAGAGCAAGAGCCATATCAAACGACCAAAACACCATGGCAAAAAGTGGTGATAGTTTGGATTTGCAGCAATTGAAGCACCCAGGGCAGGCCAAAACAGCGTAATTACCGTTTCGATTGCCAAATCCATTGCAAAGGTTTAAAAAGGCTAGGTACTTCTGTCACCTTCTTCCGTGGGGACGCCCACTTGCCAGGACGCTGGTATCTGTTTCCTTGCGTTTAGCTTAACCGTGAGGACGTTGGTCGCCAGTGCCCTAGTGGGATCTGGGAGGCTAGCGTTTAACTCTAATAATAGGTAGGTACTCCGTACCCAAGCCAAAAAGCGATCGCCACCCGTATAGCACCCCGGCAGCACGGCATTTTTCCCGGTGCTGGTTCCTCTCCCCCACAACACAACACAACACAACACCCCCCAGACTGAGCAAAACGCCTGCAAATATGGCCATTCCTTGCCTCTCCTTGATGTTTCCCGGTCCTTCTCCTTGTCACTATTCCCCGCTCATTTTCCTGAGTTCATTATGATTCCTCTCCTCCTCTGACGCCAATTTTGTGAAATTTCCTTCTCAAACGCCATTTTGATATCTATTTAAACAGTAATCCTTTGAACACGAACTCATGGCCAAATGCTCTGCTTCCCTTTCTCACCCCCCAGACCATTACCATATAAATCCACCTTGCTTCCGTCATTCCTCCCCTTTTCTCGCGTTGAAACTCCCCCGAGCAACGGCATCATACCCAAGATGGTAGGAATTCGGTGGTTGGGTTTCCTTTCTTTATGTAGGCTAACCACGGCGATATGGTGTCATTTTCATCCTTTTGTTTGCTCTCCTTATTTCTTCCATGGAATAGGTGTGAGCCCGGGCATTCTCACGAAGTCGTCTTGCTTCTGGTGGTTCAACGGCTTTGTGAAGCCATCCGCAACCATCCTGTCAGTGCTGACGTGATCAAGCTTGAACTCCCCCATTTCGATACGCCGAATAACCCACTTGTCATTAAGATCGATATGGTACGTTCTGGCGTTGTTGAGGGGGTTGGGGTATAGAGCACTCGCGTTTGCTGAGTCGGCTAAAAGAAGGAGAGTCGTTGGTTGTTCGAATTTGAGTTCCTTGAGCAGGTTTGCCTCCCAACGAAGTGACAATGCAGGTGTGAGAATAATGAGTTCGGCTTTTGTGGTAGAGAGCATCAAATCTCTTGCGAAGCTGGCGTCGGCAAAGGCCCTGAGGTTGAGGTTCGTTATGGGCATCTTACCCCCACGCCTCATTGCCGGTGTCATCGTGCCAGTGGTGTATCTCCAAAGGTGCATGAGAAGCTCGAGTTGCTCCTTCGAATGGCCGGAGTTCGCTTCTTGAAGCCTCACGAGAGTGTATGCCACGTCGCGGCGAGAACCACCGCTCAGGTAGTCATCGTCCACAAAATTGTTACAGCCAACCCAGCGAGCTCTGTTCAACTTCCATTCGCCTTTATCGTCAATATTCTGATCAAGCACCCATTTGCCAGG
This sequence comes from Apiosordaria backusii, assembly GCA_030549205.1. Lineage (NCBI taxonomy): Eukaryota > Fungi > Ascomycota > Sordariomycetes > Sordariales > Lasiosphaeriaceae > Apiosordaria > Apiosordaria backusii. The sequence continues at coordinate 107,636 of JAUKTV010000006.1, forward strand.
TAAAACCTTCTTGCTAGAAGGTACCTAGGTCGGCCAACACGCAGGTGCCCTTTGCTTTCAGTTTTGGCAACTGCTCGAAGAAGGCGGGGTGACACAGTATCGTAGTCTGGTTAATTGCGGGCATCCTTGAACGACTTGGGTAAGTGTGAGATTCTCTCATCGCTTTGTCTGAGTGGATGTGAGCTCTCGATGGCGTTGAGGGCGTGTTCCTAGACTTCTGGTGGGAATTCGTCGTCTTCCCCTACCCAGGCAGCGTGCTGAATGTACATTCCGAACTTCCGGTCGGCGGCTTTCTTGCCATCGCGATGGAGGGTATAGTAGTAACCCTCTTCAGCCCTTTGAGGTTTCGCAGCTTCTCTCTCACTCTGACATCTCGCTGCCCGAGAGGGTTGAGATGGTTTATGGGGTCCCGTGGGCAACGATGTGGTGGGCAAAGATGTGGTGGGCAAAAAGGTAATATTGGTGAATGAAAAGGTGAGGGAAAAAGACGGTCGTTCTGGCTGCAGAAAAAGAAGAAGAGCAAGGCAGGTGGGCCACAGGGCACCACGCCCTGCTAAAGGATGTGGTTATGAGGCTTGATTGACTAGCTAAGAGTACTTGACACAGATGGGATGATGGCTGAATATATGCTCAGTGACCTCCTGACACCCCTGATTTCCCCTGAGACCCAGGTACCGTTGCCTGGCTGTCATGGAGCCATGCCCCTGTTCTTCAGCACGCCCCACATGGTTGTACTTCGGGATCATCGATACGGACTCGCTTGTGGGGGTTCGTGGTACCCTCACGAAACTTCGTGCCTTCGGAGCGGGAGGAGTAGGTGGTCGAGTGGGGCTGAAGAGCTCCAGGTACTCCTCGAACACTTTGTCGCTGTTGAACACTTCTTCTTCCAGTAACCAACTGGTCATATGCTCCTGGAACATGGTACGCGCTTTGAGTGGACTTAGGAGTGGTCTTCTAAGTCTCATTGATGCTGTTTTTCATGTCTTGGTATCGCCAATGACTCGGATACATTGGTCTCTGTAGCGGGGAGGAGCTCTCGGGCGTCGTTGACGGCGGGGGAAGACCTGTGGGAGTGGCCTTTCTGATGGTAGGCAGCCCGTCTTGCATAGGGATTGATGTCTCCGTGTCTTCCGGTATCGTCGTTCGAGATATGCTGGAAGACATCGTGTTGGTGCCTATACGGGGTGACCGGTCCTCCCGGCCATTTTCTGCAGAGTGCCCCATAGTCGCCCACAGTGTATTTATGCGCCCGAGCCGAAAACATCTTCTCTGTAAACAAATAAAGATATACAAAGCCCCCGGTAGTTTGCCGATGAGGTACCTTAGCGAAAGAACGCCACGAACCGGGCGAGATAGCCACACTCTTAAACACCATTAAATAAAATTGTCCGACAGCTAGTATTCGACGATGTCCGCCAGATTGTCTCTTGAAGTTTGAGAAAGGTCGATGAATTGCCTTTTAAGATAAGGGACGGGAATGTACGCTCTTTTTTTCACTTTGTGATTAGCAACGCTGTAAGATGTAGGTGTCGGTGAACCCATTCTAGGAGATCTGCACTGCTGTGCTGGACGCGATCTGCCTATTCGCCGTCTTCTCTCAATTTCAAGCATTTAAGAAAGGAGTCGGACCCCGAAGTCATCGGACAAGCAGGCTTCGCCACCGGGACGCACACCAGTCGCCGAAGAGTCAGAGTCACCCGAAGCCGCACTCGAAGAACTACCTCCTGAGCAGAAGAACGATCTTCGGTTCCCTCGGACACGAAACAGCTCCCTACTCTAGAAAACTATCATGAGTACTAAGAGCTGTTGAAAGATGAGCCTGATGGCCCGCCTTTGTTCTCACAAGAATACGACTTCAGAGGTTTCCAGGTTGACTTGGGAAGCTCCAGTACGTACCCGGTTCTAGTCCTCTGCCTCGGTATACCACACAGTCAGAACCACCCCAACAAGCAGATCGACTTCTTGTACCAGACCAGCAGTTCGATGAAGGTCTACCCTCACCACAACAACCTGGGCCGGTTGGCCGTCCTAATCGCAATACTGAATATTACAAGATAGGTAGGTAAGGTACTCAACAAAGGGGGTCAACCAGGTCAGAACTTCGTGACAATGCATCTTGTTGAGCAGAGAATCGCTAAGTTTGAGAACTTCACTCTCTCGGTAATGGAAGTTAACACGACATCGTCACCACTACAAAATCCGGCTTGTCGAAGAATTACCGAGAAGCAAAGAGATCAGAGAGCTATAACGACTACTGGCTTCCGGCAATGAAGCAACAACACAGGAACTTGACAGAGAAAGAAGTCTACTACCTGGTGAATACTCCCACAGGGTGTATATTTGCTACCGGGCAAGTGGGTGCCTGATGAGAAGATGGATGCCAGCACGGGGAAATCACCGCCAGAGCTCGGTAGGTGGTATGGGACAACTTTGATCAAGACTCCTGGCATTCACAACATCTCTACGCGGCTGATGTGAACAGCGTTTGTGTGAGGATTTTTTAACTCCGGTAGCTGACAGGGGCTTCGAATGCTATCAATACGATATTGAAACGGCATTCATCGACGCAAAAATCCCAGACGGTCATCACCGCTACGTATGTACAATCTCCCGTTGGTCTTGACTGGCCTCCCGGCAGAGTCTGGAAACTACGCCGGGCATTTTATGGCCTGAGGACCAGTCCTGTCGACCTAGTTCGAAACGATGCGACCTGTGCCTGAAGGGCTGGGATTTGTACCGCTCGCCTCTGATCTCTGTATCTTTCGCACCGAAGAAAAGGGCGCCTGCATCATTCTCTCCATGGACGGCTTCCCCGTGGCAGCAGCTACCAAAGAAACCGTGTGCGAGATCAAGGAGGGGATGAATGCCGTTTACGCGCTCAAATGGACAGGTGAAGTCGAGCGATTCCTGGACGTTGACATTATGAGATACAGAAAAGTGAGCAAGATATTCGTTCCTCAGCAAGGTTACCCGGAGGTGATGCTGAAGAAAGTCACGGTTGGAATGGAAAGTCTCACACCGGTTCAAATACCACGGGATGCGGGTTTGGAAAGGGAAATGCTAGTGGATTGGGAACCGTTGGAGCTTGAGAGGAAGTTTTATAGCAAGAAGACGACATCTCTGAACTGGCTGGCTACAGGCACCCACCCCGAAGAACGCCCGCAACGCAGGGAGGGATCGGAAGCAGAAGGCCAGGACCAGGTGCATTGGTATTCGGTATAAGTTGGTGTTGGAGCAGGTGGAGGGAGGGGTCTCTGATGTTCAGCATATTGCAGGTGTTGATATGCCAGCTGACGGCATGACGAGGCCGCTCCACAGAGTTAAGACTCGGGCATGGAAGTTGCGGAGAGAGTTCCGTGGTTAGAGAAGGATTAAAAATGACTGGCAAGCAAAGAGTTGCGGGGAATATGGATGAAAACACCAGGTCGGGAGGATTAGGAGGATATCACAGACTTCGTTTACGACGACGACGAGTTCTATTTTCGTTGTGAGAACCTGGCTGGGAGGGGGTTGTGAGGGAGCAGCCATCTTGCTCCCCACCAGAGCTCTGCCAGGTCCCACATATCAGGGTTTGGTGGAAGAAGGCGCCTGGATCAGTAGAGGTTAGAGCAGAACCGGGAACATTTGGGTCCAAACCTGGTGTACCAAGTACCGATTCCTTTTTGGACTCTTGCTCTCTCATGTTTATTTTTGGCACCGCATTCCCATCTCCATTCGTAACCTGTCCAACGACAGGAGCTGGGAGGCCGAATGGAAGGTTGTCGTAGCCTTTGCAGCTTCAGGCCTTCCATAGGAACCGTGATCAACGCCCGAAGACTGACAACTGTACACTACTCGTCGACCCAGCGCACCTCGGCTGCAGCTTGTCTTCAGAGAGGGCTGTTGAGCTTGGAAGCCACAGTGACGCAGCCAACAGTGCCAACTTGTTGATGCATACATTGAGCTGTCAACGTTGGCCAAACGAAATACTTGCTTTCGAAAAGGGCGCAAGGCTGTTTTTAATTATTAAGTGGACACCCGGAGAGCAACCAACCCAGCTGCCAAGCAACCGGAGCTTTTGCTCCACCGGAATTTTTGCTCCTTGGCCTCGGTCTGACCCACGGAAGTTGTCCTCCGTGAGCCGCTCTGGTAAGCATTGCCTCTGACACTGCAACGCTCTTCTGCCGCACAAGGCCTGATCAAACGGCTCGAATGAACAGCCGGAAGGGGCCAGGGCCGCACAGTGGGACAGCCGAATTATACTTCAAAAAGGAAAGGAAGATGCGTGGATGCCAAAAATCTGCGCTCAACAGCTCCTAACAGCCGGCCGCTGACCTGCAAACGCTTGCGGAGTTGCCAACAGCACCAGCCACTCCAGCCCATCAGGATGAGCAGTACATGTACTTACTCTTGATCAGCCTTGGGCATCTACGTGGGGTGAAAAATCGCTTGTGACATTTGTTAGTGTTTTGGTGCTGATCCGTCACAAGCAATAACTCACTCCACGTGGCATCAGCGAGAATACTGTTAGTGCCAGGCATCTTGGTGATGGTGCGACTGCAACCGCGTGGGTGAGAAAGGTGGGGAGAGTGTGAACAGGGAGAGGGTGCGAAAATAAATTTTGAATGGGGTGGTGGGGTGGGCGGAGAAGCTGGGCAGAGAGTTTGGTGGGGGGCGAATTGAGTTTTGCAATTGGACAATCACCCCTGCCCGGCCACCATAGCCGACGCACATGGCATTGGTAAATTCACCCCGTTGCTGTTCGTGGATCGCTGAAATTGTGGTGTACATACAATGATCTGAACCGCGGCAGAAATGCAACCGCCCTCTAACTTTCCCGTACGCCAGTACCGCTGCATTACGCGCCGCGGCAAAAGATGTGGGGCTGCATCTGCCAGGCGCGCGCTGCACGGGCTGCCGCCAAAATCTGGGACCTGCTTACATAATACCATACTAGGGGCGTTGCCATGATGTTTGCTGCTGCCATGATGTTTAAACTGACCTTACGGATTTAGATAGACACCATGTCATACCCCCTGACATCATGAACACCCCCCTATTTTTCCCGCTGCGGTAAACATGACAGACGACATTAATCTGCTCAGAAACAGATGATAAATACAAAGGTTCATCGACGCTGACTGGCATGATCTCCCAAACTGTCTCAACATCCCACAAGCACCGACATCTACTCGTGGGGTAACCAGAATATGCCGCATCCATACCCATAAGTCAATTGTAAGCCTCGTGGCTGATCCTTCTGCCAGGAGATACGCGGTAGATGTTCTCGTTTCTCTCGCGCGGCGCAGCAAGTTGGTCGGTCGGCGGAGGCTTGATGAAATTCAATTTTGCTAGAGGACGGTCGATGAAAGAAGGGTCGTTTGAGGGAAGCTTGATAGAAAGGTGGCTGAAAGGATGCCGATGATCAAGTCATGGCTGGGGACACTGCAAAGAGAAACAAAGATTAGCCGAGGAATTGCGCAGAGATGATGATGCTAAACCTTCAATGAAGAACTCAATGTTGGGTGCGTCCTTTTCATAAAAGCATGTGGTGTTCCTCCATATCCATTGAAAATAATGGCCCGGCCTAGAGCCAGTTCCGCGTGCCCTTACTTGGACTTCAGAAAAGCACCCCGAAGTACCCCATCAAGCACCCCAACTAAGTTGTCGCACTTCTTGGTCTTTTCTCAGCCCATATCACCCTCCAATGCCATCTCCCAGCCCGACGTTCTCCGCTCCTACCACGCCATTCGTACCGATCTCTTATACTTCATGGCGTTTCTCCCGGCCCGGAAAAGAAACACACCTTCCGAGCATTGCCGTGGATCATCTCGTCTTTGAGAAGCCCGGGGCTCCTGCTGCCATACCTTCCTCCCGTCCCACTCGTACCAGTTTCTCGTATTTCTTTGGTCATCTTATCTGTGCTGAATACCTTCCTCCCATCCCACTCGCACCAGTTTCTGGCATTTCCTGGCCTTCCCCCCCTGGGGCTGCCAGGACTCCTGTGTACTAATAGCGTCTTCCTCCCGTCCCATTCGTACCCTTTAGTCTTTTCCTCGCTTCTTCCTGCCCATTCTTACCAATTTCAGCCCGACATCTTTTCCTGACCTATTTGTACTCCTTGGTCTTTTTCTCAACCCGATAGCTTCTTCCCGCTCCATCCGTACTCCTGTTCTTTTCCCCTCAGCCTGAGAGCTTCTTCCCGTCTTATTCGTACTCCCTGGTCTTTGCCTCAACCCGGCATCTTCTTCCTGCCCCCTCCGCACCAATGTCTCCTCCTTCTTGGTCTACAATACCGTTATATGCGTGACCTGATCCGAAAGCTCTTGCTGATGGTAGCGATGGTTTCCGCGTCACCCCCTGTCCGGGACATCTCCTGTGTCGACCTTGTAAACCATGATCTCCGTGCTGGTAGCAGGTATTCGGGTTGGAGGACGTATGCTGTTCGTCACTACTGTTAGCGAGTGTCTTGGGAGTCAAACCTGCAATGGTAGGAAAATGAGAGTTGTCGAATTACCTGGACTGCTTTTCAGTGACAGGGGAATAGTCGGGAGGAAGCTAAAATGGAAACAATTGTACAGTACTAACACTACAGTCCAAAAAATGATCGCGTTGCAAGCTGGTGGGCATAATGACGAAGAAGAAGCTGGGGAAGTTGAGGACTGGGACCCGACCAAGAACAGAGCCCTCCAAGTAAGCGAGGTGGAGACGTGGCCCAAGCGCGCCGAACCGAAGATGGTCTCTGGTCCCTAACCAGAACTCCATGAGAGGTCTGTTTTGCTGCGGCTCGAATTATTTTCTGTGATGCTCCCATCATCCTCTTGATTCGAGGACTCCAACTTGCTCAAGCTCTACGACAGTGCCGCGTCCATGCTCTCCACGCTAAGGCCGAATCTGTTTCTGGAACCCTGACTGAGATGATGTAGAAATAAGCATCCACTAAGGTGCAATGCGGGTGGGTAGGAATGGCCCCTGCGGACTCTGGCGTTCGACATTGATAGTATTTCATCCCGTACTGCTCGGGCTAACCGCACGGGGGGGCATGTCTACGAACGATGGACAATCTCACACATCACCCGCCTCCGGTCAACACCTGAATGGCACAACCGGAACGAGAATGCCTCCAGATATTGCTGGGAATTGCTCTTCTATTCGTTATCCTCAGAAGCGCAAACAACGGATTAGCTACATGTGGCCATTGTCATGGCCGCGGTCATTGCAGCGGTCATCCATCCTCCTCTCCCTCGGGCCCCCTCTCTACCTATATCTCCGAACCCACAGCCACCATATATAACCCCCACCTTCTACCATATATAACCCTACCACCTAACCCCCCTCTCCACCTATAACTCCGAACCCAGTGGCCCTTATAAAGTATATATAACCCTATCTCTTAGGGTTATATATATAACTATCAAATGTATCAAGTCAATCAAATCTCACGGAAATCTAGATTTATCAGAGTTTTGGCTGTATTTGGCTTGCTTATTTGGACTTGTTTGGATTTAGCTTTGATAGATTTGACTTGGTGCCCACCTTGCCTGCTGTTGGCGTGTCGTAACTTTGGCTCCTTGTCGGTCTCTCTTGTTCCGGCGCAAAGTCCATTGCCTCCTTGTCCGCTCCACGTACCTCTGGATCTGTTCATCCCTTCGGCAATTCTTGTAGCCTCGTTGTTACCACCCTTTCCCACGTTCACGTTGGATGGTTTGACTGGCTGCTGTGATGTCTCGGTTCTTGGCATGGGCCCTGGTGCGCTTCGGAACCTCACTCCTCCCGGCGGAATGTCGATTGGACCATTTCTAACTGTCAGTTAAAGCGCGCCCTGTTGGGAATTTTTTTTTCCAGGTCGCGGATAATTATGCTCGCTTTGTTTGGTCCTCTCTGGGCCATCACACTTACTGGCAGAGACATTGTGGTCGGCTGACTGCTGTTGCTCCTCGCCCGTCAATGGCCTCGTCGATACCAACACAGTCTCTGGCACCTTTTCAGCAGCCGCTGTCGCTGGTTGGCTTCATAGCTGCACGTGCTTGCTGAGTGGGATCGGACTGCGTTAGCATTGATCACATTGACAGAATTAGAACATGCTTGGGAGTGAGTGTAGATAAATCGCGAAGAGTCGCTTCACCAATATACCTGACTATTCAGAGTCTGTTCTGTGGAACCAAAAGGACATCCTACCCACAGGGTAGGTAAAATGGTATATATCTCCACATGTTCTGGCCGCATTTTGCGTTTTGAGCGATCAGTTCCGTCATCCGTTGCGCTGTGGCCGGTCGTGAGTTGAGTGGTGGCTGGAGACGAGGAGCTGAGTTGTCTGGCCTGAGGTCGCTTTTTGTTCAACGAAACGTGGGGCATTTGGTGGTGCTGCAGTCGAGTCCCGCCTTTTTAGTTGCAAGCTCATGAGTGGTCGAGCCCTGCTGGCTGAGATGAACCACCGACTATCTGTTCGCTGCCGCGCTCACCCGACCTTGTCACCCACGTGGGTGTGCGAATTGCTTCTGACAATTTGTCAGTGTTTTGGCTGTGGATTGTCACAGGCGATTAACGCACCCACGTGTCACCCCTCTCTTTGCTCCTCTCTTGGCCTTTATTCCCCTGCTCGTTATCAAGCGGGATCTGTGCCCTTTCCTCTGACAGTTTGCGGAACGCCTGACGCCAGCTGCCAAGTTGGCAAACCCCTTTTCTCTTTTGCTGTTCTCCTTTGCTACTCCCATTGCACTGGACAGCCAAATCGGTCAACCGCCCTCCCAACCTGCTCGCTCTCGTCTCTTCTCGCCTCGGTGTTGCAATAATGGAAGCTGGGATTCGCCATCCCTCTGCATGACAGGTATGAACCTCCGTCCGTTTGTTACCTTACCTACTAAACCTGACGCTTATTAAAAGACTCGATGTGTGGAGCACGAGGATATCACAGATAGGGAGGCAAGGATCGGCAGAGCAGTTCATTGAGGTGGTAGTTATCGTGACTACATGGAGGCCAAGGAGCAGGGAGCTCGGGGAGCTTGGCAGACGGCTTGGTGGATGATGGATGCCGTGCTCTACGGGTATGAGTATGAACATTGTACGCTCCTTTGGGGGTTTCCTTTGCTCAGTCAATGTCAACAGTTCAGTCTATGCATCAAGATAACTGCGTCGGTTTCAAACTTGAACTTCACATGGTAATTATCGTGTCGACATACCACGTTGGACTGATAGTCATCTCGCTAATGTATCGCCATATCCAGGCCCTCCCGCTGCATTGCTACATCTTACGTACACCTCACTCTGTTCAGGTCTTGAAGAAGTGAGGCAAGCAACCGAACTGTGAGCGAAAAGTGGTTGAATGCCACGGTCTTTGGCCCATTCTCTGAGTTTCTTCATGGAGAATTCAGTACCATTATCAATGTGGATGTGTTGAACTGGTAGTCTTGTCTGGTTCTCAGCAAAGTCGCACCACTCAATGAGTGCTTTGTGGCCTTCTTTCTTGCTGTCGATAACGAATTACCAATGGTATCCGGTCTTGCCATCAATGACGTGGATGGCGTGGTTGCCGTTGCCAACGCCGACCGGTTTGTGTGGAATCGAGTCGACGTGAACGATGGCGAGAACACGACGAGCCTGTGGGAAAGGTGCATGAGAAATTTGTTGGAAAGACTTCCCCTGGAGACACCATTCACACTGGTGGCGCTGTGGGTTGTAGGGCGTCACTTTGATGCCAACTCGCTTGCAGGCCTCGATCACTTTGGTATGTGACGCATGCATCAAGCGACGATGCATGGTCGGGTAGTCGATGGCGGCAAGCGCCCGGGTTCGATGAGTACGTTCATCACCAACTCGGAGTTGCTATAAGTGGGTTCGGGGATATCGAAGAGTTCAACGCAGGCGATGTTTTCATCCAAACATTGTTAGCAGCCTCGTAACCAGTTTCTTTGTGTACCAACTTGTCGTTGAAACCATCCATCACGATGCCCATACGGCGCAGTTTGCCAGCGGAGAGCAGGTTCAGTGGTGTTCTCCTTGACAGCATGGTGCTTCTCAGAGTGAGGGTACACTGCTCGCCATTCGGGCGGCGGCATGACAGTACAATAGTGCCACCCTGGTTATTGGAACTGACGGCACCATTGGCGCCAGTGATACCAACCGAACGTGGGAGGCACTCAGTGATTGAAACCACTTGGGGTCGTTGAAAATCTCGGTCGAAGCACCTGTATCGTAGATGACTGAATCCCGGTTCAGTTTGCTTGAGGTGACGGTCAAGGCGTTGGCCTCGGGGTTCTCAGTGACGGCTTCAGGTATGGTGACGACGACCTGGTGGTCAGTGGAGTGCCAGAAGTCGATGCTGGCGCTGGCGCTTTGCTGTTCAGTATCATCATCCTCATCGTGGATGAACTGTGAGTCTTGAGTGGAAAGCTTGGTGAAGTCAATTGCGATATTTGCTCGGTTGTTATTTACATTGGACATGACACCCGAGTCGAAATTCATCACCGCCTTGTTGGCAACAGCACCTGTACCTCCTGATCCTCCTGTCTCTGACCAACCCTTTGGAGCGTTCTCTGGATGAAGCTTATAGCAACCATCGTCACCATTCTTGTGATGGCGGCCACAGTATGGGTGGAAGGGGGGAGGACCTGGCCCGCCCTATGATACTTGCCGCACTTCTGTTCTGAGCAGAGAACTCCATTCCTTGATGATGGCCTTGAGTTGCCGGAGTTGGTGTGCTCTTGGGGATAACTTTGTGGACGACATCCCAGAGCTTCTTGGGGTCGTAATGGTTATCGTCTTCGTCGAAACCAGCAGCTTGGAGTTCGTACATCACCGGCTCAACAGAGTCGCGGATGATGCCGTACGCGAGATTCTTCTTGTTCCGGTATTCCTCGATGGTAGCTGTGGGATCGGTAGCGGCGGGTGGCTCGAGGGTGCCATCGATGATGCCGGAAAGCCGGAACCTGTGGAGGGTGAACTTGCAAGCTGATTGCCATTGTTGGAAATCGGCGTCGCCCTCCAGGTCAGGGATCGGCTTCGGCGTGTATTTGGCACTGTAATCGAGCGTCATTTTGGTTCCTTGGGTGCCTCAGCAATACTGGTGAGGGCTTCGGTTGCCGATGAATTGGGCAATTGATGGGGTCCGGCCTACGAAGAGAAGTAGGGCTCGGAAAATGGGTCGACTGGCTGGCTGAGGCAGATCGAAACGGTGGTCGGTTTGCTCGTAGTGGCAGCCTTTCTCCGGGACAGTTTGGAGGGGCTGGCGAGCTCAAACTCTTGACGATCAGAAAAAGGGCAGCGCGAAATAGCTGGCGCATACAAAGGGGCCTTATTCTGCAGTAAAAATCGATGAAAGCGATGAATTCCGAAGTGAATTCTGCGCGAAATGGCACATAACCCAATGAGATAAAAACGTTGCTTGCTTGAGAGAAGAAATCAACTACTGAGCAGACCTGCGGAAAAGCTAACTGGCCCAGGTTGGTCCAAGCTCCCTGGCGGAGCGACCTGGTGGTGGCCCACACAACAGGTGTCTACAGCGCAAAGCCTGGTCCTGACGAGTGAAGCCCGACGTCATGCTACAGCCTGAGGCCGTCCTCCTGCTTCCTCACTCGTCCATCCTGATCAGCATCGGCTTACTACCTTTTATCACTTCTTGGCCAACGTTCATATCATGGTCAGACATGCTCGAATTCGACTGCAGTGCCCGTCCACGGTTACAAACTTTGCACCAGAGACACCTGACCCGCGGGTGTTATTGAAAGCCAGGGGCCAGATTTCTACGATACATGACCACACTCCGCACCCCCTCCCGCTGTTGCCCGTCAATAGGTATCCTATGCCTCCTTGGCCCACTTCATCTCCCTGGCTATCTGTCTCTTCTCGTCATCATCGAAGTCATCCGTCAGCCCCAGCTTATCCCGTATCTCCTCCACCGTCTTGTTCAGGATCATGTTGACCATGGTGGTCTTTCCGCACAGTGACTGCAGGGCTGTGCCGTGAACTCCATGAAATCGCAAGCCTCTCTCCGGTCGGCTTCGGTCTCCGGTGGCTGTTCGTATTGGAACTTATCCTCGGCAGATTTTAGAGCATCTCCGACGGTAACATCATGAAGTTCTTGTCCCATTCTCCAATCTCGAGACTCTTTTTGAGGTAGGGCTCGGGCTCGTCGTCTTTGTGGTACTCTCACTACTCGACAATCTTTTTGAGGGTGGCACTGTTGTAGTTGCTGGCATTGAGCGGCCCCTCGTTCGCTTCGATCATGGGGTACCATTTCACCGCCTTGGCCCTGTCTGTCATTCTGTCAGCCTCGCAGCGATTTGGGCTGGAAATTCTGAGGTCGAAATACCGATTTGCACTTCCCCGTCGGAATCCCGGATGGTGATGATTACCTACTGTGTAGCCCCCTGGGGGCGGGGCCGACATCTCCGCCTCCATTGAGGTCTTGTCCTTGAGGTTTTCTTCCATTAATATTCTGCCGCTGTTGTGCCAGAATGATAGCCGCTTTCGTTGATTGTTGGCGCGCTTTTGGAGAAGGGATCCCTTTGAGAACTCGGGTATGCTTTTCATTGACTTCTTCTCCCGTATTGTGGCGGTGCAGGTGGTGGCATGCTCCCGTGGTCGAGATGCAGTGGAGGTGCGGGTGCGGGTTCGCTCCTTCTCACCTTGCGCTTGTTGTCGCAGTGGGAGATTCCTCGCGCCATGCCCGTTGAATTGCCATCCTACCTGCTCCCCAACAACCCTCTCTCCTGGGCCTTCTCCCTGGACTCCTCCGTTGGTATTGGGGTTCACGTGGGTGGTTCTGATTACAAGGTGATCACAGTAAGGATATCGAAAGAAGCGGGAAAGGTGATTGTATTGTTTTAATAATGAGGTTTACCTTGCCCAAAGAGGTTATACCATGATTCCTGGTGGAGCCACATTGTCCGCCCATCTATTCATCTCCGCGCCCGGAGTCTGTCACCCAACCACCGTCGGGCGTCTGACTGCTCTGCAGCTACTCTCACCGTTTCGACTCACAACCCAGACAGCCGAAGTCTCCCGTTACGGAAATTTGCTTTGCGCAGCCCGCTGCGCCTAGCGTTCTCTTCTGATAATCTTTCATATGTACGTAAGTCAGAACGAAATGGTGCCTCGCCTTTTTGCGCTCGACTTTATTAGTTCCATCCGGTGTTCTGGTTTGCTAACCTACCTATGTCGGCCTCCTCAAGCCATCTGTCCCTCAGGCACAGATGCTGAACCTATTGACGGCTGTCAATTCGCACCGTACTACCATCCCCGGTTCTGGGCTAGAAAGCGGCCAGAGCCTTGTCGCCATGGATTCCCGGCAGTCGACCCAACCTGATCCTTCCACCTCGTCCCGGCCTTTGGCGACTGCACAGCCTCCTCGCCGTCAGGGCCCTACCGCTGTGATTGACTCCAGAACGGTCCGCACCTCAAGCTGATGATCACTGACATGTACGTACAGCAATTCGACATGGTGCCTTGTTCTTGTTTTCAAATTTAGTTATTCTATCTCGTGTTTCAGTGTGCTAACTCATATCGGAGTTTTCAAGTCATGTGGCCTCCACGCGCAGATGCCGGCCTCCTCCCCTTCTCGGTTGACATACCGTATTCCTGAGCGTCGATACATGTTGTGGAGAAATAAGGCTGGCTTCTATTCAGACGATGATCGTTCTCCAACACGACCTGGTTATTCTTCAGACCCTACAGGACATTCCCACACAACATGGGGAGCTATCATCCCCCCGAGCTATAACAGATCTGGCAACCGCACAACTCCTTGGATCTGTCCGATCAGGGGCTACACCAAACGTTGCTCCCGCATCTCCAAGCTCGGTTACCACTTCAGGGTTAGTATCCCGTCTCTTCTGACCTGCTGCTGCCTGTCAGCGACCACACAAGACCCTTGCTGACAGTTACTCCAGAGCACGCATGATTACCTGCTCCTCAACGACAACCAGGATGGCACGCTGTCCGTTGTCGGTCGCCAGGACCGCGCCAACCCCGACTCGACCACCCAGTCTATCGTCGTCTCTTGGAACCTGGTTACCCGTGTTGCCTTCCCATGTACAGGCAGGGTTGACTCGTCTCCCAATGACTTGTCCCCGGCGTCGCAGGGGACCGTACCCGCTGTTCGCTATGTCGAGCAGCTCCCATCTCGGCCGGCGCGGTCAATGTTGCCTTGTTCGCGTGCCCGTCCAGCTCGCCTCTGACGATGGAGTTTGTTCACCGTCCCCACGGATCAGACTATTAGCTTCCTCCCAGCTCATTTGTACGATCTGAGGCTACATATAACTGCTTATCGATAAGTCTTATTTAGTTGTTTCAGCATAACTTCTTGGATTGCGGCGCATTGGCGCCACCTCGCAGTCTCCGGAATCCGGGCCTAGCTGAACAAATACTATCCTACAATATCTCATGTACCTGCAAGCCCATCTCGTGTCGCACATGGTGCGCTTGCTACGAGACTAATCGCTGGGTGGGGAGTCACTGGCGCATTGAACGTTAACCGCACATGGCGGCTGGGGAGGATTAAATTAATACAATACATGCTGCCTTTACCTGACTTGAGTGCGTATGCCCGTCGTCAAGTGGACTTCCTTTTGGCGAATTGACCCATCTCGGACTCCAAAGCTGCATTCGATAAAACAGCCAACCAGCCCGAGTCCAATTTGTTGCCTGCCAACCTCGTCCCTGTGCCCTCTCCCCCGCTCTCGTCTATTGCTGAGGCTAATCGACTGTCCAAATCTCGCCGTCTTGGAACCGCTGGAGCTGTTCTGGTCTACCAACTACCTAGAGTTTACGCATGGTGGCGCCTGATTTTGCACCCTGAAGTAATACTCACCCGTCTTTTTATCGCCTCACCGCTGCAACGGTGAGAAAACACAACAACAACCACACCCACACCCACAGGCACTGGTCCACAGGTGTAAGCCTGGGATCGAAGGTAAATAAACAACCTTGGAAGCCCCTGGTGACGACATAGCTGCACTTAGCAAGACACAGTATATCGACGCAATGGACTCACAATCCACATAAATGACACGGTCTGCCCTGGATCAGAGGGCCAGAAAGCCAGATACAGCAGCGTAGTGAGAGTATTTCAACAGAACCAGAAGTCGGTGTCTTGTCTACGGTAAAATGCCAGCTTATTTTTAATAGGAATCTTTCTTTGGAACTGTCAATTGTCACTGACGGAGTTCTGGTTCTTGCGAAGCTCTGATTTCCAGGTTATTGGAACGACTAAAAAGATTATATCAATTCTAATAGTAATAGTAGGCACCGGGCTCCATATCTCTAGCAATCATTCCGTCCATGGTTTCTCCTGATAATCATCACCCTAGTGTGGTATGTCTACTCGTTATCTGGATCCTTATCTTCTTAGGTAAGCATCGTCATGTGAAGCATCCTCCTCCCGATCAACACCATCTCAAACAGCATCGTCACCTCCCTTATCTTGATCATTATCGTCATAATCATCTTTTAGTTATAATCATGACTCTGGCTGCTCTGGCCAGGTCCTGCCACCGACGGCCCCGCTTGTTCATGAATAGGTAGTTAGATATCTCCGTACCCCCCGAACCACGGATACCACAGGAGTCACAATAGTGAACTCTCTTTTCTCCATAGCCAGTCCCTCAACCTTTCCATAAAACGGTAGTCCTCTTCATCCACAGGTGAGTATATGCTGTCATGTCTATCCAGGCACATTTCTACTAACTCGGTGAAGACTGGTCCGCACTCTACATCCGTGAGAGCGTGCATACGTCGCTTTGCCTGTCTCACTAGCTCACCGAACTCCCCATTGGATCCTCCGGCTCCATCGTAGTCAAGTGCCAGACCTGTCCCAACCTGAAACAGAACCAGGCCAAGTTCCACCACTGGGTTAATCATAGCCTTTGCGAGTCCAGAGCCTATCCCCAGTGGCTGTTTTCCGTGACCTTTCCGTTCGCTAAGTCCAATGGAAAGAAATGGGCATAAGACTCTGGGCTGACGCTCCCTATCTTCATCTACCCACATACACTCGTGGCTGTCTCCATTCTTCGAATCACCAAGCAAAGAGTTACTCGTAGCCTGGTCAACATGGGTACTGGAGGAAGCGGTACAAGGGTCGGTGGGGGCGAGTGCGTAGAAAAGAACATTTTCAGGTCGAGGAAAGCGATTAGTGGCTTGCGATACAAGGGCGGTGTGCAGAAATGCCACAACTATGAGCCTCGCAACTTGAAGACGCTCGATAGCAGTAATCGTTGCATTATATGAGCTTGCCTGACTTTCGATACCGGAATCGGCAAGAGTCCCGAGCATATCTTTAAGAGACCTTATGGCCGTCCACGGACCACTTGTGTGGTAAATAAGTTGCTACACCAAGTCCACCGACGTGCTGATGGTACCAAGAGCCTTATACTCGTCCTGTTCGGATGCTTTCCCTTTTGTTGGTTGCCGAATGATAGTGGCAAGCGCAGTTGGTAGGCTACTAAGGCAAGCGGGCTGTAATGCTGTCGTGTTTAAGCCTGAGGCAAGCCCTGCCGTTGCATAGAGAAGGGCTGAAGGACTATCCATTGCGGGTGGACGGTTGTTTATTACTTTTCTTAACTTAAGATGTGCTTGTACTGCCTATGTAAACCGCTCCGAAAAGGTTGACCGTTGCATTTGTAAGGAAGTGTTTTCCGACTTTCCGTTAGTAACAGTTAGGTCTTCTTCCAGCAGTTCATCTGCGAGGTCTTCGGCAAGCTTTTCGGGTTCTTCGTTGACGAGAAGCGTAAAGGAACAGGCAAAGGCTTCAGCTGTCTGATGTTGATCTAAAGTAAATATATAAGGTTGATTTGCTCGGGCGATTGCTTTATATACACCTTTGACCGTCGTCTGAACGTTTCGAATCCTTAACATACGATTATCGAGGTCTGCGGAGCCTTCATCGTTGTTTATGGTGTCTTGTAGCACAGGCGCTGGCTCGTTGATGCTACGTAACTCTAGTAAAGCGTTTAGCTCCGTGGTTCCTCGTTTAATCCCTTCAATTCCAAGGAATACATCGGCACGATTATAGTCTGTCCACCGGGCCCGGTTGCATAATCCAAGAGCTGCTGGTCTTGCAGCAGCTTCGGTCGCAAGTGCTGTTTAACCTGCAACTACCTTATCGAGAATTGGTAAAATAGTGATGGCCGCCACTACGGTGTCGTCGCTGGATATAGACGTGATCTCTAGGCCCTCTTTACCTCTTCTCCAGAACCTTAGTTTCTCCAAACGCTTACGTCTAATTGTCGATCTCTTGGTTTCGCGCAAGCTGCCCTCCTCTACGGCTCGACCTATACTTTTGCCTAGTGCTCGGGCACTAGCTTCCTCCTCAATTTTCTTTTCTGACATCAAAGTATGTCAGCATAAGTGTAACACACGCCTCGTCGTCAACCCAAGTTGCAGATTTGTCAGATTGAAAATGGTAGAGGATCGTGAGATCGTCTTGCAACTCACCTATGTCTTTATATTTCATCATCAATTCAGAGCACGTGACGAAGTGCCCTTAAATATCGCTCAGCTGTAATATAATAGCTTAGGTGAGGACATTTCCCTCATTCCCAAAGTCGTTTTTGAACCATACCATCTTCAACTCTGAGAGGGCTTCAAGCTTTGCAACCTAGATAAACAGCCGACGGTCGGCGGCAACCCAATCTTGATCAAACGTTTCTGACAGTTTATAGGTTTTATATGCTTTCATTGAACCCGATATAAGTGAGCTGAAAACTGAAAGCCTAGAAAGCGTAATTCTGGTGATTGTAAATGGATCTACCGCTATATCGGGCGAAAGGACCAAAGCGGATGCAAACTTCAGGATCGGGTTCAGGGGGTGACTTGATTTTTTAGAAGCCCAGATGTAATATAGTGTATAAAGCCCGACAAAAAGATCTTGAATTGAAATAAGAGCACTTTCTATGCTGAAATAAGGAGAAGCAAACAGCTCGAGTGAGAAGGGTTAAAGATTGGGAACGGACGTTCCTCTTTACATATGTGCTTAGCTAATTTACCTAAGACTCTCAAGCAACCGGGGCTTTGACGAGAATAAGCGCCGGGCTAGCTGTAGTATCACGAGCCAATAGAGACATCTTTATCGTGGCTTGTGATTCACTCCTCCATTCTGATAGGTGTGGAAAAATCCAAGCCTTCTATCGTTATGCGGCGGTGATATTCATACATCTTGACAGTTGTTCTGATTGGGTTGAAATCCAATCACGCGTTTAATTGCATAAGGTCAGCCACCTGCGCCTCCTTACGTCACACATTTGGGGGGCAGTGTTGGGTACCTATCTAGGCATTCAAAGCTGGGGCCCCATCAGGAGAATGTATTGCCCAAGGGTTGCGGCAAACCCAGCGTCTATTCTCATTCTCATCAAGCGAATACTGATCATCATCACATGTTCCTATCTGCCTGCTTACTAGCACTTCCAAGTCCAGATGGCAATGGTGTTTTAGGTCCAAGGAATACTGAGGTACCTCGTTATGAATGCAGTCAGTGCAATCGGCCTAATGGGGCAGTTTGTATACATCATTAACTAGATCTCTTCAATCCTAAAAGTAGTGCAAGATATTTCTTTAACAATAAAGCATCCTGAGCTTACGAAGAAAAGAGCAAAGCTCTTTACGGAACGAGCCCAACTGGCAGCTTAGCTATCTCACGTTAACAAACAAGGGGGGTTAGTGCAGATACTGCAAGGCGCTGCTGGCGACAAAGGCAAAGAGACGATCAATGAATTTCTAAACAAGGCGCTAGACCAGCTGGAAGTGGTGGAGAATGCATCGAAGGGTTCTCTATTTTGGACGAATTGGGTCTGGAACGAGTTGGACTTTCTGATTACTATCATAAGCTCCCTTAACGCCGCCCTTGAAAACGTCATCGCACGCCCGACTGGAGATGCCAATCACACTACTACCGCCACGCTGCTCGAAATATCGCTCCCAGGGCCTCAAATGCCCCCTTTACAGCACGATAACGCAATTGAGACTGGAGAGCACCTGTCGCAGCCATCTTGCTCGAACACGAATACAAATACCTCCAGTAAGATGAGTATATGCCAAGTGATCAAGCATTTACACAACTCCGCACAAAATGGGCTTCGAATAATAGTGAATAGCACTCTAGGCGGATGTTTGAGGCATCTTCTTTTAAGACTGCAGCGGTGGGGTGAGATTTTGGATGGTCCGCTGGCCCTGGATAGCCTGTTTTCAAAGTTCGATAACAACGGGGAACGTCTTATGTATAAAAGCCTGCGAGAAATAGTCATTACGATACTGGTTGACATTGTTCTGTTGGAAGGTATGCTCTAGCAATGTATCCTCCTGTCACCTGGCTACACATGTTCGAGGCTAATTCGACCTATAGATCTCGTTGCGACTAAACTGATCTAAGAAAGGTCTTCTCCCGCTGCCTTGACGGCTTTCATCGACATCGATGCTAGTCTCGCTGCTCAGGACGCCCGAGATATCGCAACAGTACGGCCGATGGCAAGTCACGTCTCGGATTACGCAGGTATGGAAGAGCTATTTGGAGCTGCAGAGAAGGAGCTAGAAGATGCTGTTAACGGCCTGTTCCAAATCCTTCCAACAGTGAGAATGATTCGACGAGGTGTTATGCTTGATTGGGAGGCCGATAATACCAGCGACCTCGGCGCCAGGGTTAACCAAGCAGTAAGCCAACTATAACAGACAATCAAGACTATCGAAAGGCTTTTCTTTGAAGTTATAACTACCTCCGTATCAGAAGACATAGCAGTTTAGTGTATCGATACTCTCACTTCTTCTACGGGTCCAGACTGCGTTAAGAGTTTCAGAACCACGATACCACAACTGCATGCACCTGTTAGGGAGTGCATGATAACTCACAACGGTTCCGTTAAGCTCATTAGACGCCTCGTAGAAGTGGGCGTAAACTTCGACCTGGAGGAACCTGCCGTTCTATATAGCACCGATTGTGGTCCGGAGCTCTGTACTCCTCTTCTCTGGGCCCTGTTACCTCGGCCACAGGGAACACGACCGATCCAGCCGGCTGTCATCTAAGCACTAATTGACGCCGAAGGTAGATTGAGCCATTAAACAGTACCATGTAGTATATGCTAATACGCCTCAATAGTAAACGTTGAATTCGTTACACTAAGCTCCTAAACTACGGCGCTCATTCTTGCCGCAAACTTCGGACATGCTGATACTGTTAGTCATCTCATCAAAGCCGGGGCAAACACTCGGTGGAGGGACTATCTCAACTGTTCAGCTTCGTTCTACGCTTCCCGGAAGGGCTACCTGAATATTGTCAAGTCCCTGCTTAAGAGCCTATATAAAACGAATGACGGTAGCCTTTATGAAGCAGCAAGAAACCTTTACGCCGACGTTTGCACTACCCTAATTAAAACTGGAAAGTTTAATGTTAACTATCTATCTACAGACTATTAAGGTCGGACTCCTGTAAATGAGATGGCTCATGGCTGTAATGGTATGCGTAGTTAGGTTTATATGGAAGAAACTCACATTGCGCTCAAGAGTGGTGGACTGGACCCTTTCACATTCCCGCAAAAGCCTGGTTGGAAAAACGCGTTGTTTCTTGCCCTCGAGAACCCTCGGCCATTCTCTATCACACAAGCCCTTCTCGATGTCCTATGGTGGCAAGACATCAATAGCGACCAAAATGTATTTACTATTATACAACTAAGCCCAAATTCAGGCAAAATAATCAAGTGTTATTATTCGCCAACGCTATACCCGAAGTACCTCCACTGCCCAACGTCCGAAAAGGAGGCTGAACTTGATCGCGCTCTGGTCCAGATACTAAGAGACAAGGGAGCAGAAGATAGACTTTAGTCTGATCTAGCTTTTAACCAACCCACCAGCGCAGTGGGCTACCTTAAGGCAATTGCAAAAGAGATCAAACGTCTAGACAAGATTTAACGTAAGTATACCGAACGGCTACGTCTTAAAGGAGAGGCACATTATCAAAAGCTATTTCTCGAGCAAACCCGACATGAGCAAAAGCCAGCATAAGAGAGCTAGTCTACGATGCAGAAAGTCCAGAACAGCATTATCATGCACGAGAGCAAGTTATAGCAAGACGCAGAGGTGGCCCTTCAGCAACAATAAGTGTTGCAAGCTAAGAATTACATCTCTTATAAGGGCCGTATACTCGCCAATTAAGACCGAGCTGCCAAAGTCGCAGTGGATAACAACGGACTCACTCAGAAGCACCACATCAATAAGCACTATCAGCAGGTTATAGATTTCCATATGCTCCAAATAGCATAAGTGATGGATTATTAGAAAATCCGCCAGACAGAAGTAGTGGACTAGTAAAAGCTATATTAAACGCAGATAGCGGACCGCCAAAAGCTGATGACACAAGAGAGAACGGACTGGCAAAAGGTTGCAGTAATGTAAGCCGTCGACAAACAGAAGCTTCTTTCGCAAACGGCACTAGACAAGCAAAAGTTCAAGAGTCTAGAAATAACGGATAAGCACAAGCTAAACTACCTATACAAAACGGAGAAAGAAAAGCGCGAAAACGCTAAGAAGAATGGCGAGCAATAGGTTAAGCTCAAGAAGTCACTGGCTAAGCTTGCCTCTAAGGAAGATCAGAGGAAGCTGGACTATCAGCATAACCTAGATCAAGAGAAGCTAAATTTCCAGTACGGTCAGGCAGAGATCAAGTTATTTACACAGATGGCGCAGAACCATATTGGTGGACCGGCACATTAAGTGCAGGGAAAGGTTGTAAAGCAAAAAGGGCCGAAGGGGTACATTGAAAATGGTGAAGCTTGAAAAAGCCAGTTCGAGGTGTTGTGTGATGCCAAAATCTGGGTTGTTTGTAGTGTTTTTTCTGTTTTTCGCCTTGTCTTTGTTTCGTTTCGGTGCAACTTTTTATTATATTGCAAACTCTAACATATGGCCCTTGAACCCCTAGATCTTCCGAAAGCTCCACCAAACTCTGCACTTCCACCCAGTGGTTGGCCACGCCCCAGACCACCGCCATCGTCAAGGTGCCTAAAAGGTGGAACAGAACCAAGAGATGATCTGTTCTAAGTCCTGGGGTCTTGGCTACCTATACTGCCTAGTGCCTCCATCTGCACCATGATGTCACAGCGAGGTGCCCATCTGGCAGCCCAGTGAAGCCCACCCGACCCGCCAATTGGATTCGTCAGCTGTTGAAACATACCTACCCTGCTACCAAGCACGCTCGCCCTCGTCCACAGATTTGGTTGTGTTGGTGAGTTCTGGCAGCAGGTGGCCCCAGCAGCGCCACCTGATCGTCGACAAGAGCATCAATACAATGTGATCAACCTTGCTTCTGCCATGGCCGCCGGTATGCCCAGACGGCTGGAACCCTGATCCACAAAGACCTCCGTTGTGTTGGAAGGGCCACAACTATCGAGAACCAACGTGCTGGCCCCCGTGTTTGTTGTGACTCCTCGCTAGTCGACCCTCAATCAAGTCTGGTCATGCGTTGGCCACTAAATACGGTATGTGCTTGAGATTCTGGACACACTCTTTTGCTGTATCCTGACGAAATGCCTGATTCTCTGTGACAAGGGCTGTGGTATCAGAGCTTGGAACAGTGGTTCAATTCAGTAATAATCTTCAGTGGCCTCAAAGTCCGTGATAAAGAAAGGAGAAGAGACTAGGAATACAATCAGGTCCATTGGACGCGTATTTATCCTCCAGCCGGTGGCCCGTGCCCTGATGGCCTCAGGCCACTGCCAAGTCCTCCATAGCCACTGAGATCCATTCCTAACCGCCAGGCCTGTGGCCTTCCAACGACTGGCTCACGATGTTCGGTTGGTCCTGCAATCCATCCTTCAGGTCCCCGAGGTAGGTGCCCGAGAGTGGTTGGTTGGTTGACGTGTGACATTCTCTGGGGGCTCACGAGCTCACATTGAGTACATGCTAGGTACCTACAGATGGCTATTTGCCCAGTGACATCCCAGCACCCCTAGCTACTCCTGAACCTTCGAAATCCTAGCGAGACAGCGGTGTTGCCATGGCCCTGTTCGTGGGCATCTCTGACCGGGAACCTACTGGTTCCAAGCAACATGTTCCTCGCAGTGTTACATGCATCGCGGCCTTCAAATGCACCCGTTTCGACAGTCCTGACCTGTGCAATCATGATGCTCATCGTAATACTCGCTCCTAGGCTTGTCTTGGTAGGCGGCGGACGGTCCCGCCCCGACCTGCTCTGGGTTCACTAACTGCACTTCCATCTCGGTGGCTGTCCCAATTTGGCCAGCGCCTGAACTTGAGGCGGCCTTGTTCAAGTTTTCCCCGGTGTCTGGTCACATCGTCCGTCAGTCTCTGCTTCTCCCCAGACATGGTTTCCGACACCTACCAGTCGTACCGCTGTAGGGTGTCACCCATATGATCTCGCCCATTCCCTCCTCGAGCTTTTCGAAGAAACCGAGCTTGGTGGACGCGGTCCTGTTCATAGTCACCCATCCTTGGATTTGATTTGCCAGCGCCGCCATATCGGCGACAAACTCCCTTTTTGTGAGATTGGCAGGAATGTGTCGAAATCGCTCGACCAGTGCTTCCATCTTGACGATGAGTTGACCAAGGGTTATCTCACTGGCAGTATCGCTGCCGGGTGCAACATTGGACTCCATCTTGCTCTTGAATCGGGGGCGACAGTCGTGATTGGTCCTGTTAGTCGCACGCGTTAGCGTTGGGAATTGTAACCAGCAGTATCAAGGGACAAGCGGCAATACGATGTCTGGTCATCGACTTGGCCCACTCGGTCAATATTTACCTCTGTCCTTTCTTTAAGGAACCTTTGTTCGCGTGTTCTTGGCAACGGCGCGGTCGGACGGGTACCGGTTGAACAGACAGATTCGACTTTCTTGCGTGGTGAGTGGGTGACCCTTTGCAGGAAGGAAAACAGAAGGGCGGAGAAACTGTGGTCGCAGCCAGGGTCTGGTTGAACGCAACAGCTGGAATTAGACCAGTGCCGTGAGGTGTTCTGTTGCCTGTTTGGCCCGGTTTGGTTGGTCTGGGTCATACCTGGTTCGGTTTGGGTGGCCAGTTTGCCCAGCGCAAGAGTCATGACCAGTCAGCCACCGCCTGTATATTAGCCGGCCTTTGGCCCAGTAGTCAGTAGCCCAGATCCATCCAGAGTATCGACTTTTTCTTCATTCTTCCTGACCTACGTGACGTGCCTCAAGTTCCACATGTTCTCGTGCAGGCCTTCGCCCCAGCTTCAATTTCAGCCTGGCCTCCCCTCACTGCCGAATCCCTATCTTCTGCCTTGCGCCTTCCCGACCTGGGTGTCAGCAACAGAGCGGGGTCTTCCACCAGGTATGACTGATCGATTGTGTCTTTATTTATTTTCTTTGTGCTCAGCCTTCGCCATGCCCGCCCCAGAAGCGTTCCCAACCTGGAACTCGACCCATCTGCCTAGCCCTTCCTTTTCTTCGTCTCCTGTGCGATTCTTATTCTTGGATCGTCCTGCTTTGCACGGAATATGGCACTTTCTTGGTTTACCGTGGCGCTCCAGTTCTGATGGGACCACCTTCAAGCTCTTGTCGTGGTGCTCCATGCGCACTGTGGTCCGCTCGCACAGTCAATGGTCACGAGAAAAGAAGATTCGCAAAGCAAGAAGCTATATCCATTTGTGAGTAAGTCTATCAATCGCATGGTAGGTATTTAAGGTATCATCTTGTCGCCCTCTTCTGACCTATCTGATGCCCATCAACTTACCTCTCCTGATAGAGCCTGATAGACAGCTGTTGCCAAGCGCTCTCGCTGCTTCCTCGTCGCCCCACCCATCAAAACATTGACCCCTTTTGCCATATCGATAACGCCGCGATTAGTCAGCATTCACAACCCGCCAACATTGCGCGTCCGATAGCGGTGATTCCTGTGGTTTGGTGCTTGCATCCCAGACCTCCTGTATACTCTCCATCTGCAGTACCGACCTTTATGCAACTCCCAGCTGCCTGGATCCCGCCATCCGAATGCATTCATCCCCAATTCCCAGCGGCTTGGCTGGAATCAGCCCACCGCCAGATCTAATGGCTAAGCTGTGTTCAGTCTACCAATGATCTAAGCCATAGCGATACAGATATACGCCATGTCATGCAGCGCTATTCCATTCCTCTGCCGCGCGCTCGCCCGCCCGTGCTTCAAGATTTCTTCGCCCAGGTCATCTCCCAGGCCATTGGTTCCATGGCGCTGCACACGAAGCTGTTGGCCTAGCGTCGGGCCCGTTGTCCCATGGCTTCCAGCTTATATCTATTTCAGTCCGTTGAGCTGTTCTGGTAGAAAGAAACAAATAAAATTGCATGTACATACGTCAAAGACGGCGGTTCAAATCGAAGAACTGGCCTGGCGTTGGTCTTGCAGCCAAAGCTCGGCGCCAAGACAGAAAAGCTGTTGTAGCACCTCATCGTCGCAAGTCCCATTTGAACGATGAGTACATGTACACTCACATAACCCAGTGAAGATAGAATAAAATGATCACGATATATAACATCAACGTCCCAACGCTATCTAATACCCTCGTTTCCCTCTGGCCCCCTGTGGGATAAGCACCAGCGGCCGTTGAACTCCAATTGCGCACATGCTTCTGGCTCTGGTTGATACGTGCAAGTGCTCAAACCAGAAAAGAAAAGAAAAAGTCCCCCCCGTCGATTTGCGACGCCAAACACCACCGATTCTGAGTACAGTCCGTGTGCATGCGATGGAGCTTGCGGTCTTACAACCTCACATCCATCACCAACGCCCAAGTTCGTATTAATCTTAGCGCAGCGCCCTCAGCAGAGATGGTGATTGATCATCAACGAGGCCGCTTGCTGTCGCCCCACCCTCAACGCGGTTTCCCGGCCATCCTGGGTGGAAGAATCCAGAGGGGCGTGACACTTTGGGCAAAGCTCTAGACTTAGCAGCATGAGCTGCAAATGACGTGATTGCACAACCGATATCACTATTCGGTGTTTGGTCTGACGGGCACTCGCCGCCGTCGTCTATCTGAACCCGGCGCTTTCTTCCACACTCTTATCCCCAAATTCCGTACCATTTTCTTGCAGCCCTGGACAGGTGTCTCGCAATCGTCTTCGCTGCTATCTGTTCATTGTCTCACGCTAACATTGCATTGTACTCGGCAGTCTCGGCGGACGTCTCGACAATCGCATCTCTTATTTCTTGAGAGCCCAGCCTTCGGTGCTGCCCCCGGGGACGAAATGGACTATCCCGACCACGATCAATATCCTACCCGCGTCCGGCGCCTTTAGATAATCCGATTTCCATTTTTCAACTCGACAACCGACCCAAACGTTGAGCTCTGACCCCGGTAAGCGGATGGGAACGATGGATGGTACATGCGTGGAGAGAGAGAGGTAGAGAGAGATGGAGAGAGAGAGACACGCACGCAGAGAGATGGAGGGGAGAGAGGGAGATGGGCGGAGAGGGAAAGACGGATGGTTAAGAGAGAGGCGTCCTGGAGTAGATGACGAGCCCATTTCCTTCTCTGCTCTGCTTCCTTCCTTTTCCTTCTGTCTCTCTTTTTCTCGCTACTTCCCTCCGTCCCGTCTGCCCGGTCTGTCTCATTGAGCCTTTTGCCCGCTACTCTGGTCCATCCTTGCCATCACGAGGATGCTGATCATGTGGTCTACAAGCCCGACGTCTGCCGAGTGGTATTACAGTGGCCGGAAAGCATCCATATGGCGTCTTTCCTAGAGACGTTTATAGCCCTGGAATGTTGTGCTTGGTTCAGATCGTAACGTGTCCGCGGGAGTTAACACTTTTCTCGCTTGCACCCGCTTCGCCCTGTCCCATCTAGGTCGTGACACGCCCTGGTCCTTCAAGCTTTGAAGCCACTGTTGTATCACATGCGGCAACGACGTTGGAGCTTTGCTATTGACCGTGAGGATGGCCTCTCGAATTCGTCCACTATTCATTATCAAACGATTGCTCCTGTGCACCTTATTATACATCGTCACGTATTTTCGGCGAGTGTTTGCTTCTTCAATTGTCAGATTTGCTAGACATTTACAAGCTTGAGGCCTGACGCTACCTACCTACCTAGGTACTTTACATTCTTCAATGGTCGGGCTTTGTTTTCTCGTCCTTATCCCTTTGTATTTCTGATAGTGTTGCAGTCGTCGGAGAAGCTCAGGCCGAATGAGGTGAGGGAATGGTTCGGTTCAAAACTGCGCCCTCCCGTTGACGATTGTTGTTCGTTTGGGTTAGAATAGCCAATATCCGTGTCGATCCATATCCTCACATAGCGTCATTGGCCAAACGTTGACCTCTTACCATTTAACGTTCTACGCCGGCAGTCAGTCGCTCATTCCCTCGTAGTCTTCCCTCGACCTCGTCCTGTCAACAAGCAGATGCTGTAGACATATTCATCCTATCACAAAGGCTCCTCCTAATGGGTACAAGGCGACGAAAGACCCTAATCCCAATGTTGTAGTTTCTAAGTCCGCCCTCGAATCATGTAACCAGCAACAATTGTCTCATTGGCAGACGTAGGATATTTCTGAACATTCTACTCTCTTTCCTCTTCTTGCTCTCATTCTCTTATATTGCGACAGTTCACTCCGCAGTCTAATAGCAATCCAATCACTGACCAAAACCACACGCGTGTACTACAAGTTACTCGATTAGGCGGATGAAGTTGTCTTCTTCGGGCCCTTCGCAGACCGCGGGGCAGGCCGAGATCATGAACGAGTATTTGGATCAGCGATTGAGACCGTTTGTTAGCCATCACCAGAATAGTTGGTCCGGCGCAATACCCGCCATGGACATGGCCCAGAACTCCTCGCCTCACGAATCAACGGGATGCGAACCGCACGAGGCCCTTATGGGATGTCCGATGCTTCCACAATGCTGCGCCTGACAGCACCTACCCGGGACGGCACTCCCGCGTAAGTCTCATCAAGATAACTGCGTGGGTTCCAATCTCAACATAAGAATACCACGACCAATAACCCGAAAAACTAGGTCCCCCAAAGCGCCTGGCGGAATGGAAGAAGGTAGTTGAGGAAGATCGGTTCGATCCCCCGCATGTGGGACGACAATAGGCCGGAGAAAGGGAAGCCCTCTGGGATGAGGCATTCGACACGGACTCGAAGGAAGTGATGTGGAATTGATGCAGGATTGTTGGGTTTCATGCAATTTAATGCAGTTTGATGTGCCAAACATGGAATTGGGGGATGGAGGATCGGGAGTTGTTTGATAAGGAGAAGTGGAGGCTGAATTGCCAATGCAGTTCGTGGGTGTGAATGGCGCAGTCGTATTGGGAGTAGGATACCTAAAAAAACTGTGAACGGCCTTTCCCTCGGAAAGGCACAAGTTCAAGTCTTTGAAGCAGGGTTTTTTTTTCTTTTTTGTTTTTATTACAACGCTCGCTTTTTGTCGAATAAGTCAGCGAGGCTTTTTTTTGCCGGGGGGGGTGGCGATGTCATGGCACTGACCTACACCGCCTTGTTTCCGCCTGTGTGGCAGAATCCAGGTGCCCCACCTTTCACTTGCCCCACCAGCTTGCACCTTCACAAGGCTGGCTGAGCAAGTGTTGGGCTGGCGGGAGCTGGTGATGATGTGGATCTCCAATTCCAGTCATGGGAGGGTCCCTCTTGCTGGGAGGAAAGACAATTGTGGTGGTGAGGAACCTTATTGGTCACTCGGCCGAACTGCGAAAGACGTTCGAGGAATCGAGCCCGGTGTAGCCCGATACGTAAGAGATGTGGCAGTCGCTGGCATCCCCAGCAACTGGCCCGAGTCGCTGCGAACCAAGATCAAAAACTACCTCCATACCCTCAACATCTTGATATCCGGCGGACGACAGAAGGGGCGGATCACCGAAGTGAAAGGGATGGTCGAGAAAGGTCGCGCACCGTCGTTGATCGTCTTGTGGGCTATCTGGCTCATGGGATGGGGAACCATCAAGATGGAAGTGACGCTCCGGGGAAGACATCGGGATTGGAACTGGATGCTGGATCTAGACCTGATCATCATCAACGCAGACGGCACGGCTTTCAAGAAGCTCGGAGACGAGGACTGGCACGTCATTGAGAAGCCAGCTACATACAAAGAGAACTCCGGCAAATTGCGAGTCACCGAGAAAGTTCTCCGAGGACAACCGGTATACAGCATATGGGACCGCGGCGTCTACACCGTCAGACAAGAATTTGCACCGGAATGGGAATTTCGAGCTGAGCCGGGAGATATCGAGCGCTGCCCAGATACTATCGTCCAAAACACAGCCGGCCAGATTACATGGAAGGAGTACGGTCTGAGCCGAGACCGTTTTTTGTTGGATGCCGAGTGTTCAACCACAACGTCCGAAGGGAATTACCCCTTCAACCCCCACGACCGTGGGCCATCTCAGAGGCCCCTCGGTTGATGATGAACCCGAGACACCATGATGCGCCGCGTGCTCCGGCACCAGACGGTCATGATGTCAACCCCATTGACGCGCCAGCTCAGATCCCGCCTCAGCCGATCTTGAACCCACAGGTCAACCAAATCCAACAGGGTGTCATCCAACAAGACAATGAGCCTGACGAAGACGTATGGCAGGATGCCGTCGAGCACAATCAGCAACCGGGGAACCAAGGTGACGCCCAACCCATTCAAGTTCAACCTGTCCAGGTCCAACGCGTTGGGGTTCGGACGCAACCGTGTCAGACGGGCGATTACGACCACAATTCGAACAGCAATCATGACGGCCGGGACAGTGGCCACCATCGCTGCTGTTGGTCTCGTGGCGCGTGTGACTCCTGATGATTGGACCATCCGAGGCATCGAATATGGGACGAGAGCGGTGCGGATGGCCGCGGAGGGTATCATCAGAATTGGAGACGAAGTTCAGCGGCACTACCCTGACGCAAATTGAACGACGGGGGAGGATGATATAGCTCGGTCAATGATTGACGAATAATGACTGGGCATGCGCGATGATTTATT